>JAUPFT010000012.1:34601406-34638906 GCA_036936625.1 Parnassius smintheus behrii | reverse complement strand
AAATAAGATTTATGTGCCTTTATAATAAAATACTACTTTTATAATAAAAAAATGTGTCCCTCATAAAGGACTTCATTATTTTAACAGTTACCTTTAAATTGCCGTAAATAACTACGTGATTAGTTGATAACTAATTTTTGCATATTTTAATTAAAATGAAATTTACTTAGTAAATTTCTGAGCTCGTATACTTTACTAATACTTAATGATATCTTATGTTTACGCGAAAACTACCCATGATTAAAACTACTTTTACGGATTTTATCGCGTTTATTTTTGCTTTTAATTACTTTTATTTTTAATTCCCGACGTTTCGGGCGCTTACCAGCACCCACCGTCACGGATGACTGAGATGACTGACGTCCCGATGTCATTGTTAAACCCGGAGTACCTTCAGCTTTTTTAATTATTGTTTATGGTCCGATTTATGCAAAATGAACTGACTATGTCCTGAGGTCTTGCGGTGCTATGCTTGGGTTTAGTTTTAATTTTATTGATTATAGGATCCCAAGCAGGTGGTAGTATCCAGCCTCCTTCTCTATTGAAATTAGGATGTTTTTTAATTTCAATAGCCTCACGTAAGGATGATCCTTGGTAGGAATCGGTGTTCTTTCGCGAGGATTTGTGGTCTATCAAATCTGATGTAATGATTGGGGCCGTCTAAGATATGATCACAAACTGCAGACTTCCCGGAACGTTAATGCTTCACACCAGCTATATGTTCTTTTACCCGGGTTCTAATTGATCTTTTTGTTTGTCCTATATAAGAGAGACCACATTCACAATTAAGCTTGTACACTCCTGCATCCTGTAGAGGAATATGACACTTGACGGATGGTAGGAACTGACTAATCTTCTTCGGCGGCTTGTAGAATGTTCTAATAGAAGCTCGCTTCAAGATATAGCCAATCTTGTCTGTGACACCTCTGACATATGGTAGTACAGCAAGCACACGCTCGACTGTGGCCGGCTTCAGTCGGTCACTGTGACGTAGGCGCGGGACCCGAAGCTTGTTGTCGTGCAGAACTTGCTTGACGTGCTGAAGCTCGGCGGCCAGGTGTTTGCTGTCACAGATCCCTCGTCCTCTCTGTAACAAAGGCTATACTTATACTTGTTACGCGTTTACATCCTAAATGTATAATGTCAGAACATGTCGGTTCTAGCCTTGTATAATCTCTTAACTAATTTACTGAATCAGTGTTAGAAGGTATATGCGACATATCTGCTGATTATTCTTTTACTAGCTGTTACCCGCGGCTTCGCCGCATGGTCACTGGGAAATGAACTATCCATTGCTTTTGAATTGAAAGAAAACTGAGTTTTATAGATTTGTTAGAGATGCAGACATTAAAAGGAAACTGAGCAAAATTGATTCGTCAGCCTATTTAAATGTTTTGAAACGCAGCGTATAGGAAGGCATGAAAATAGCGTATTTATTCCAAATGGAAATTGGATTTTTTTTTAATTAAAGGAAACTGAGCATAATTATCCGTCAGGGATGTAGACTTTTGAAAAGAAACTGAGCAAAATTGATTCGTCAGCCTATTTAAATGTTTTGAAACGCAGCGTATAGGAAGGCATGAAAATAGCGTGTTTATTCCAAATGGAAATCGGATTTTTTTTAATTAAAGGAAACTGAGCATAATTATCCGTCAGGGATGTAGACTTTTGAAAAGAAACTGAGCTAAATTGATTCATCAGAGATGCAGTTTTCTGAATTGAAAGGAAACTGAGCCAAATAAAAGATCCGTCAGAGATGCAGCCTTTTGAGTTGAAAAGAAACTGAGCTTAATGGGTCCGTCAGAGGTGCAGCATTTGGAAGTGAAAAGAAACTGAGCTAAATAGGAAATTTTGAATTGAAAGGGAGATCTGTGGGAATTCTGATTAATTGATTGTGGTAATTTTGGAAAAAAAAACTAACTGAACACTATTTTAAGACACTACTGTACACAATGTTATATGTTTTTCCATTCGGGGAAAGAATGTGGAGATTCTGGGCATTTGACACACGCGAACATGCTACATACAGCTGACCATGAGAGATGCACGGTTTTTCTAAGTTGACCCCCGCTACCAGTAACGTTTGCCCTTGCGCTTTATTAATTGTCATTGCAAAACTGAGCTTAATAGGGAACTGCAACCTTCTGAATTGAAAAGGAAGATCTGTGGGAATTAGAGGGATCCGTGGTATAATAACATTTTCACCTTTTCCTACGCCTGTTAAAATTTGTAGCACTGACTATGTTCCGTCCAAGATGTGACTCAGTCTTGTCCCGTTACATAACTGAGGAGCATCTAAATTTCGCATTAGCATGACTGGGATGCCTAGTTTTAATTGAAGATTATATGGGCATACCTGACAATTCTAGAGAATTTAGAAACTCTGCGGAATATGAAGTGCTCTGTTCTGTGTCCATAGCTGTGTCAACTGACAAATAATCTGTTATTTCTCCTGCTACTTCACTTAATATATCAGAATTTATTTTGTTAACGCTCTCATTTTTGGTGCAAGAATCGCCTTTCACATAACCATTTGTCTTCATGCATGTTGTTCGTTAAATCTGAATAAACGCTCGCAATTAATTCCAAATGACTCTGTACTAAATTACAAAAATCTCTCGTCAATTTAACGCAGCCCTCAGCACCCGTTTCCAACCGCCCATCGCCAATTTTTAATAGTGTGTCAGCATAGTTTCCAGCATTGATATCATTATACAAATGCGCTCTGATATTCGTAGTTAAACTGAATTTTGTCACCTTGTTCCATAAAATAGACGACTTGAGGCATGCTTTAATTTCATCTGCAGGTGTGCCCTTTTGATTGACAGGTAAATTTTAGCGAAAGTCACCAGCCAGTAAAACCACCATTCCTCCCATTACATCGGTATTGCTGCGCAAATCCTGGAGCGTTCGATTCAGTGCTTCTAGAGCTTTTTTATGCGACATTGTACTTTCGTCACACAATAAAAGTTTGCGTTGTCGAAGCATTATACCTCGTGCACTATTTTTGCTAAAGTTGCAGATCGGCGATTCTACCTGGGCTAGATTTAGAGGGAGTTTTAAAACAGAATGTGCAGTGTGGCCCTCGCTTAGCAGCGTGGCGGCTATACCGGAGGAAGCTATGGCCACAGCAATATTTTTATCTTTCCGTACTTGCGCTAGTAATAAATTTAACATAAATGTCTTCCCAGTTCCTCCAGGGGCATCTAAAAAGAAAAGTGCACCATTTCCAGATTCAAATTGTCCTAATACTTTGTCAAAAACTCGTTTTTGTTCGGGAAGCAAGCGGGGTACAAATTCGGCTACTTGCTGCTGCAAAGCTGGTATATCATAGTTTGTTTCACGTATGATTTCATCACTTAGTTCATTTTCGGTTGTTCGCTGAGGGCTTATCATTCCAAAGTCGCTTAATTTTTTGCCTACCATTGCCATTACTTTATCTTCAATTTTTCCAAGTGCTTCATTATAAATGTGTTCATTGTGTGTCTTGTTGGCGTGTGTCTGCTGTAACTTTTGTAAAATATCTTTCACCATGTACTCTTTATATTTGTCTCACAATTAATGTGCATTAGATAGTCCGCAAGGTGATATGAGAGTTGCATAAAGATCCCTAATTTTGGCTGGTGACTGGCACCGCACAGCTTCCTCCATGGTTTCATCCCAGTGATTATCGTTTCTAAAAGATGCAGAGCTTCACATGCTTCTTTATAAGTTGCGCATTCCTGACCGTTGACAGTTTTAAGGTCTTTATATCCTGTAGGACCCCAGACATGGTGCAGCAGCAATCGTAAACAGAAACATTCAAAATTAGTTACATGGACGGTATACACACGACCAAGGGCATCTGATGACTTTACACCGGGCCAATTTGCAACAGGCGCGCCTTGAAACGGCGTTTCCACTCCTTCCTAGATGTGTTCCAAGTATAATAACGGGGGACTTCAGAATATAACAACGTTTTTGCAAAGGGGACAAAGTTGAAAGGAGGCTGTTAGTGTAGTTTTTGGCGGTGATGCAATTTTTTCTTGGAAATTTCTTTCGGTGAAATATACACGCTCCCCATTTTGTAAGTGCACAGCAAGGTGAGTAACTGTTGGGTGTCTTTCGTGAAAGGGAAGCCAAGGAGACGCCACGCTGCTTCGTTACTGCTGACATAACGCCCTGCTTGAAAGGTCTGTACTTCATTAACGGGATTTGCCTCACCTTCACTCCTGAGATTAAATATCGCTTGGTCGCTTCCTTTATGTATGTACTTACGGATATACGTGATTGCGCGGACAGAGCTACATGCTTCTAGATTAATGTGGGTATTGAACATTTTACATAGAATGGGCGAATACGGGAAAATACAGCTGTTATCTAAGGTTTCGAACGCTCCAGAGCGAGATTTGATTGTAACTTTCCTGCCACCATCTTCGGGATCTCTGCGTCTGTTTATAGGGCTCATTGTCATTGTGCACTGTTTCTTTTAATAGCTGTTTAGGAAATTTCTTTGTACATTTTCCTTCTTTCATATATAGCGATATTGAATTTCGTGCGCCACATGAACCGTAAATCATATTTCGGACGATGGTATCATACAATTCTTTATCTTGCTCGGGATCCGGAATCTCGGCGCTTATTATTTTGTCTATTTGGCTGGGCCGCAACTTCTCTTTAAGCCGTATTAGAATGTGGGCATGCGGTAATCCTCTTTTTGCCATTCAATTGAATACATGAAGCACTGCACCTCTCCGAAAATTTCCCTTTCCCCTTTCCCCTAATAAAAATCCCTTTGTTAATTACATACATTAATTTTTGTACTTTTAATCTAAATACTCTAGGAACTAAATCATGTCTGTCAGTACTTTTTTGGCCCAGCATTAGCTCCTCGGTTATTTCTTTCTATGTGGGATTTCAAGTAAAAGTAACAAAAAGATCAGGTCTTCCGTAAGTTCGTACATAGGCGAATGCGTCTTGTGTGTACTCATGTAGGTAGCAGGGACTGTTAACGAATGATGAGGGCAGAATTACCATTTTACCTAAATCTCTGGGATTTACATTGGCGTCGCTAGAAAGTGCATCTTGTAAATGTACATAATTCTGAACGCGCAGCTTTTTTTGATTTAAAGATATATAACGGAGACATTCACTTTCTACCTTCACATACATGTCTACCAAAAATTGATGAAATAATTGTCTACACCAGGCTAAGAGGTTAAAATTATTTTCTTGCAACATAATATAATACGCATAAAAATCCATACATGATACTTTTTTGTTCGGAGTAGGCTCCTTTGTGACCGGTTTAATGAGTGGAATTTGAAAATGATAACCCTCTTGTCCTTTGCAATAAATCAATGGGTATTGCAGAGCGTCATAAAACTTGTGTGTATCGTCTTCCCGTTGCAACGTATCATCACGTGCTCGCAAGACAATGTCTCGTGAAAAAAATTGATCACCATGCATTGTAGTGCCTTTCATGCTCTCCTCGAGGAGTCCGATCTGCGTGAATGATGACTTCATAATCCTCTTCAGGTAGAATTTCTAAAGCAGTTTTGCAATGCAAGAATCTTTGAATTTTGAACACTGTGTCTCTCTCCACTCCCTGGATAAATTGGCAGCGACGGTTTACCTCAATTTCTTCGTCACCCATAAAATATACTTGTAAAAATTTATGCTAGTCGAAATATATGGTGAAAGACGTCATTCGAAAGCACGATTTATACTTCCGGATCCTGTTTAAAAAGCGCCGTGACTCATTAGCATCATATAAAAAGAGAGTTTTCAAAGGTTCTTCTGGTTCCCCAAGTAACGGAAGAGACACTTTGCCATTGGAACAGCACATGCCTGCGATCTCATCTTTCCATTTTAAAGCGCTGCAAAGTCGACACGCCTTGTTCATCAGTCCGATAACAACTAACCTGTAATTTTTATAACCAATCAACGGATCATAATTGAATGCTGCGTCATTAAAAACCAACCAATTGTTTCTTTGAAAATTTTGTCGACGTTCAGCTTGGAGCTGTGCATTTGCATCTCTTTGCGCCTGTGTCTGTTCTGGTTTTTCAGATGCCCTTATAGTAGATTGACGTTCAGCTTGCTCAATGAGTCTATGTTGAGTTTCATCAGGTGTTTCCGCGGCTCTTAAGGCGGCCTGACGTTCCGCTTGTTCGAATATCCTTTGCTGACTTTGAGCAGGTGTTTCAGTAGCTCTCAAAGTAGAGTGACGCTCTGCCTGTTCAAGACGCCTTTGCTGACCTTGAGCAGGTTTTTCAGTAGCTCTTAAAGTAGTGAGCCGTCACGTCCGCCGGTCGTCGACTCCCGCCCGGGTGGGAGAAGTACAGCGCGTCGCTTCGCAGTAGGTGCGCGCGCTGTGGGGCCAACTCGACCTGCGTGGAGCCTTGAGGACGCCCCTGACCCCACCCGGGATGAAGATCACCCAACGCTGCGTTTAACCTACACGGTGGGAAGCGAACTCCGAAGGCCCGGTGCGCCCAGGTGCGCGCGTCTATTGGTGACTTCGGCTCCGCGTCGAGATGCATCTCCACGGAACCTGAAGGTTGCTGACCCTTCGGCAGATTCCCTTCCCAGAGGCGCGAGACACGCCAACTTTTTGCCTAGGAATACCAGGCCTTCAACTAGAGCCAGGAAGGAGCACTGGAGACCCGGAGCAGCTGCTGTTGGAGCGCCCTCCTGTCGGCAAGATTGGCCCTGCGTCGACTCCCATCCTCAGGACTCCGCGGGGCTTTGAGACGGCCGACCCTCCGTTAGCACCGACCTGGTGGCGAGCAATACGCCAACCAAGATTACCAACAATGCCGTACTGGTACGGCTCCCAAGACCGGCTCATTGTCATAATCTGTGAGGATTACCCGGGTAATGGGGAACTCCCCGAGGCCCCATACCTGCATGGGATAAACAAAAGTAGTCCCATAGCAGACGACAATCAACGATGGCTAGCCTCCGTTAAGGCTAACCGCCGTGGCCGAAATTCGGTCTGGAGGACATTAATATTCGCGTTATGTGTTTCTGTGGAAATATCAATCGCAAAAGGTTTTTAAACTAAATAAAAGTGCGAACTCATGAGATTTTTTAGTTTTTTCAAGACAGTGTCGAAAAATTAAATTAGATTGCATAAAGAATGCCTGCACGGTCGTATACCGATTTTTTTTCCGACAAGGAATTTCTCAAATAAAGTAGGCGTTTTTTAGGTATTTATTATAGCTAAAAGCTGAAGTGCCGTTACAAATACGTTTTACCGGAAACAACTAGGTACCGACGATTGCGGTTGATGAAACTTAGGTGTATCCAACATACATTTAAAAATTAGATAAAGAAAGTCAGCTATTATCCCACATTCTTCTTGATCTGTGCTTTCTTTCATAGTATACCCAACTTTACAACTACAATAGACCGCTTTAGTTGTTGCCAAATATGCTTCAGTGTATCGGCTTTTGGCCGTATCCGTCCATCCTTTCATTTCAGTCTATAAAATTTCACAGCTGAACATAGAACTCTCCTATATGACGATGTGGAGGATCATGCACCTTCCCTGTTGGACCTTCTGCTGACCTCTCACCCAAATGGATATCAGATTTCCGTCGACGCCCCTTTAGGCTCTTCGGACCATTGTCTTGTCCGGAGTGTGGTGCCACCCACGCTGAAATCGCAGTTGCATTCAGCAGGCTGCCGCCGTGTTTGGCACTATAGGTCAGCCGATTGGGATAGGATGCGGTCTTTCTTTGCTTCCAAGGAATGATTTTGCCATAGTTGCCAAGTTTGGCAGGCGGGTTGGCAATCGCAGTTTTTTGTAATTTTAAGCTGTTATTAGGAAAATGCTACTACCCATCTCCTGTTTTAGTTTCCCTGTAGCCCCATACAACACACACATGTCGATATAGGGTAATGGATAACCCATTCCAAGTTACAACATCTAGGACTGTCATGATCTACGCTTATTATGAGATCGGATAATATGAAAAGCTCAAGCTATCACGTGGAAATCTACCCAGATTTTGAAATAATAATGATCCCAGGTCTAAGTAAGGCTAGGGCTGTTAGTGTTAATAATGTACAATAATTAAAATATGGCGAAATTTCAAAGAATCTTTCATCCTTGATTTTACACCAAACCGAAATATGTGCCTCCGTTTAAACACCCCGTATGGGTTTCAAAAATCGGTAAATACATACTCATTTATTTTATTTACAGAGTACTTTCAGTACTTTTACTTTAAGTTTCGAGTTAATCGCCTCGTACAAACTTTCATACAAACTGTAACACCCAATTTTACTCACTTAGGGGTATAATTTTCCAAAATCCTTTCTGAGTGGATGTCTACGTAGTAAAAGAAACCCATTCTCTCAATTTCATACGTCAATGTCCACCGGCATGGGCTGTGATTTTTAATACTTACATTATTTTTCACACAAACATCGCAACTCCGTTTTAAACCGTAAGCAGTGCCGTTTTTAACACTACTGGCGCCCTGGGCGAGATTTCTACGGGCGCCCCCTCTCTTCTTACCAATTTAAATATGTGGAAAAATAAAATAAATTTTAGTTTTTTTGAGTTAACTTTATTTCAACACTTCCTAAATAAATTTTAATTTTCAATCGGCAAACCCAATTAAGGCATCGAAGCCGATGTCTTCTGCAATGCTGTTTTCGATTGACAAAGTTTCCAAGTTTGTCAACTACTTTCTTCACTCGCTACTTTACGTTACGATACTTATCAGTCTTTAATGAAATTTAAAATATATAGGAGTAATAACATCGTCTTCAATGCAAAAGGATTTCAGGTTACGAGTTCATCACACAACGAATGATTTCCATATCCGATTTCGACCCCGTTGTTAATTTTAATTGGAGATCACCACAGAGTTTTAGATGGTCTGGTTTTTTAGAAATGCTTTTTATATGTAACAATGGGAATACCACGGTATTGAATACTCATTTAACTGTTCAAATCTGCCACTAAGTATATTTAAATTTGTGTCCAAAAGACAGTTGAAAAATTCGACTTACAATTCCTTTTGCGGATCAATTATAGGCTCTGCACTGCTGCACTGCAGCTAAATCTTCACTTGCCTGGCATTTGATACGTTTTATATTTGCTGTGGTTATAAATACTGGTTCGATTTCAAGTTTTTCTGCCAACTCCCTCGCTAATGAAATGACTCTTTCGAAACTCGTTTTTGTTTACTTTTTCAAAAAAGGGCAGTATTTCCCGCACATCTCTCCTGCGCATTTAGAAAAATCCATATAGGTGATTGCAGGATTTTACGCGAATCAAAAGTTATCATAAGAGTCATTAAAGTTTAGAGAGTCATTATCAAGTTATTATATATTTGAAAATTTTCTGAATTAATTAAGTAAAGTAATCCATATCAATTTCTTTAATGGTACTCATTTTACTCTGCAAATTAAACTCAAAGAAAAAATGAAATTAACATCGTACTATCAACGCACTGAGCGCTGCCGACGTCCCAAGCACTACACCCCTTCTCTCGTCTCGGGGGCTTTCAGTCAGTTTTGTGTGCGTTTGGCCAATGTAGCACCGTGTGAACACTATGAGCAATGGTTATTAGTATGTAAAACAACGCAGTGACAGCGCTACGTCGATGCAACGCTAACGCAACGCGCCGTGTGAACCTACCCTCACTCACACGGTATATAAATAGCTAAGGAGTTTTAGTCCAGAAATAAAATTTTCGTAGGACTCCAACATTATTTCTGTTTATATTCGCTCCGTTGTCATAACCAATTTAAGTCCATGTTTATTTAAAACACTAAAAATAATTCAGATTCAAATAATCAGTTGGACCTATACCACTGATTTTTTAAAATTCTATGAAATGCTCCTTTACATGTATTTCATTTTCATTTGATGATAAATCAACAAATCGGACTGTTAATGAAAGTTGTTCTACGTGAGTAATATCTCGGGCGCAGTCAGTTGTAATCATATAGTATTTGAATTTTTTGCCTCGCGATAGTGAATAACCCAAACGCTACCACTGCACCAAATTATCAGTACTACGAATAAATTGTCAAATCCTAAGGTTTTCACTTACTAATTTGGGTTACCACACTAATAAATAAATAAATGTATGTTTTTGGAATCCTACTATTGGCAACACCATACTTTGAGACTTCAAAATGGCGGAAATTGTGTGAATGAACATTTGTGTCCTGCAGTTTCTTCTGTTTTTGCCTGTTTCTTGTGATCGCCGGTAAGTTCACATCTTTACATTTTATGATATATCAGATCTTTTACATATTTTATATTGAAACTACCGATTTCTCTGATATTTGAGATAGTTTATGAGGATAATCTGAAGAGTAGAATTTGAGGTTATGGTGATAAATTGGTAAAATACGTGGTGCTGATAAATGGAAAGAAGTACATAAATACTAATTTCATACTTTTTTATGTAAACTGTGTTTATTTTATGCATAGAATTTATTTTGTTTTGTAAAAGTAGTTTATACTATCAAAATCCAAATCTTAGCATGGTGCTGAAACTATATTTACCATTTTTCAGCATGGTGCTGATAATTGGATCAGAAGCATGCTGATAAATTGGTTTTCATAGAATTTCATCATCTCTTTTCTTTTTTCAGAATCATTTATCCACTTATGATGAAGCCAAGGGAAGAAAATAAACCAAATAAACGAAAAACGTACACAAAGGAAAATCTACTAAAAACCTTGGATGCAGTTAAAAAAGGTATGTCCAAAAAACTGGCCTCAAAAACTTACAATGTGCCAAGAGGGACTATCCAGTCGCGATTAAGAAAGCCGTGTAAGGATCTACCAGGTCCTAGGCCAATACTGTCGATAGAAGAAGAAGGAGTTTTGGTACAGTGGGTTGTAGATTGCTGTCGGAAAGGATTTCCAAAAAGAAAATCTGATTATAAATTAAGTGTAGCAAACTTCTTAAAGAAGTCAGGAAGAGAAAACCCCTTTAAAGATGACATACCTGGAAAAAAATGGTATGACCTTTTTATGCGCCGTCATTCAGAACTCAGCGAACGCACTGTCGAAGCTGTCACATCAGCCAGTGCTAATGTGTCAGAAAAAGACATCAAAGGTTGGTTCCACAAAATTGAGCTTTATCTTAAGGAAAACAACTATTTTGACATCTTACAGGACCCAGCTCGTGTTTTAATGGAGACGAATCTAACTTTCAGTTATGTCCCAAAAATGGTAAAGTTATTTCGTTACGAGGAGAAAGAGACGTGTATGAAGTAGATCATGCTACAGCTAAAACAGCCCTTACTGTACTGTTTACATTTTGCGCCAACGGAGATGTAACACCTCCATTAGTTGTGTTTCCCAACAAGATGCTTCCCAAGGATATAACATCATCAGTTCCAGATGAGTGGGGTATTGGTCTGAGCGATACTGGCTGGATGAAGTCTGAACTTTTCTATGATTATATCAAAGATGTGTTTCATCCTTACCTCTACAAAAGAAAGGTAACATTCCCCGTCATACTATTTGTAGATGGAAACAAAACACATCTCAGTCTAGAAGTAAGTGAATTGTACAGCAAATTGCAGATTGTTTTGATAGCACTTTATCTCAACGCCACACGGATTCTTCAGCCAGCTGACGTGTCAGCATTTAGACCTCTCAAAACTGCATGGAAGGAAAGTGTCCTGAAATGGAGGAGAGATCATCCTTTGGAGACTCTCACAAAAAACAATTTCGTACCTGTTCTCAAGGAGGCTTTAGAGGTTGGTGTCAAAGATACGACAATTATAAATGGATTCAAGACTACCGGCATATGTCCCTGGAACTCTGATGCCATTAACTACAATAAATGTCTGGGTAAAGGAAGTAAACACGATGGAGAACCAAAAGAAGACAATTTAAAACTACAAGACAATTCAAATAAAGAAAAATCATGACACGCGACACTTTAGATAACATTGTAGGGCAAGAAAAGGTTACATTTCTGCAAAGAATGCCGCTTGAAAATCTGACAGAAACAGAAACGATTTTGAAGAAAATTTGTTGTTTTTTTTGAAAATCAAGAAACTGATACGTCCACAACCAAAGAAACTCACATCGAATTTAAAAATTTGAAGCGGTTGGATTTCAAGACATTGGTCAATTACCAGTAATATTAGCAGAAAATTTTGTAGACGATATGCAGACTAACAAGACAAGACAACTTCTATAACGAACTACTATAATGAACAATGTTATAACAATACTGAAGATTGTCTTACTAGTGCGCAATTGGTATGTCTTGATAGTCAACAATATTTACTAACACCAGTCAAATTACAAGACGTTTTGATTGCTGAAAAACACCTGAATGAAATTATGTTAAAAATGAAGAGAGATCATCATTCGTGCTTACTTCAGCGGAATGGCAGAAGACTGAAAACGACAAATTAAAAGCTAAAAAACTTAAAGAAGAAGAACAAGAGACTCACAAGAAGAACAGATTACTTAAACAAGATGAAAAAAACAAAACAAAAGAAACCATCAGAAACAAGATTAACAAGAAAGCAAAAGGGACAATATATACCAAAAAACAAGAGACAGAAGCTAATAATATACAGGAGACAAAAGAAAATAAATCACAAGAGACTTTCATTAATCACCACCAGTCATTTAAACACGAAGTTATCATTCATAACACGAATATACCATCCTCACCTGAAAATGAACACCCGTTTAACATTAAGAAAAGAAAAGCCGAAGAGGAGAGTATGTATATACCAAATAAAAAAATCCAAATTCTTTCCGACATTAAACTTAATTTACCACCCAGAACCACGCAAGTTGGTCAAAGAGATAGCAAACCAATAGACCCGTTGGAAAAAATAATAAACAATAAAAGAAAGAAGACTTACTCTTTACAAGAACTAGAGAAGATCTTTCAAGAGGATTAGAAGATGTGATGGCAAGAGCCTATCCTTTTTTATTTTTTTTAGCTACTTACTGGTACACTTTTTTATGTGCAATTTTATGTTTATTAATGGTTGTTGATACCTACATAGTTTATAGTATTGGTCGGCTACCATATTATATTTAAGTAAAACACTTTCTAGTGAGATTTTCGTAAGTCTGAACAAATCATTTAAATTCCTACCTAAGATAACTTTGTCAATTTTATAAAAGTATTATTAGATTATAAGTGGTTGTTATGTATTACAGGGTAGCTACCTACTAACTACCTATAAATAAATAAATAAAAAACAGATTTTAAGACTAGAAATATTTTATAATGCATTTCCTAACAGTGATAGTTATGTGCTGATAATTAGCTCGCTCTATGCTGTTAATTGGGGCGATGGTGCCAGTAAATGGTGAGAGTCCCATTTTTTATTCTTACTTGTCTAAAAAACCTTGGATAAAGGTCAACCATGTTTTTCTTTTAATATCGTCTTCCATATTAAATATTAGAACTATAAAATTTGCCTTAACAGGTAAAGAACTATTTTTCACAGTAATAAATAGGCTTAAATTAGCACGAACTCTTAAAGTGCTGATAATTGGGTACTTCATCTAATTTCGGACTTTACTTTTTCTCCTTCACTTTTACTTTTTCGCCTTTGGCGCCGCTTCATGTTTGGCTCCCTTGAGCGATCGCACAACCGTGCCCTGCCCTAACGCCGCTACTGACCGTAAGGATAAATTTATAAAAAAATTAATATTTACATTTTATTATTTAAAATCGTTTCATAAAATAAAAAAAATACTTAAATTTGATATCAAAAAATTAACTGTGATAATCTTTTCCCCGTCTTAGGGATTTAATTTTTAAAAATCCTTACTTAGTGGATATCTTTTTTATTAGAAATAGGATCATGTTTTACCAGGAGAAGCCTGTTCAGCCGCTAAAACTAAAAGAGGTTCAGGTTATACGCATTAGGAAAAACAGACGCCGGCGGTGCGCATTATAAAAGATGATGACTTATAGCGCTTAGTTCGAATGTTCGGAATATCAACCAAGCGTGGATCGTAACCTGAAATACGTCATAAAAGTCATCTACTGTCTAAATTTCAGATTTCTACGTCTAATGGTTTATGCCTTATGTTGATAAATGAGCTAGTCACTCACGACATCCCTTTTTATATATTATATACTCTATAAGATCGCAAGAACAAACATCATCAATTAGGAATGCTCGGCATTCTCTCTCCTTTGTAGGAATTATTAGTAATAAGTACATTAACTTAGTTCTACATAGCCACTTAACTAAATAATGAGACACGTCCTCACCTTGGCCCAGTTAAGGGCTTCTAATACGCGATGACTACCAACATTTGTTCACTGTATGTATAACGAGGTCTTCCGGAAATATTGTAATTTCCTTGTGTAGTCAGATCTATTTTCCTCCTCGGACACCTCTCGTGCATAGATAATATTATGGCATTTTAGATCTAAGATCAGCATAGATAATGTTATGGCATTTTAGATTTTAGATCTAAGATAAGATTAGAGATCTAAGATCTATATGCATATTCCTAGTTACCTGCGTCGTCATAATCCACAGACTATGTTAGTCCATCAATAAATATAGCAATAAACATATTATTATTCTTCATTTTTAACCAAAATTATATATATTCTATTATTTGAGTATTGTAGATCTTTTAAGATTATATTTATATCTGTATATTACACAATTCACATGTATTTATCTCGGGTTGTAAAATATGTACGTAGCAATAATAAATACAACATAAATAACTACCCAGATTATATTTCAGACTGAGATAACATCAAATCCTCCTAGCTTAAAAAGAGCTTCTATTCAGGAATTGAATGTATGACGTAAGCTAACTAAGAGAATGAGAATTATCTTGCTGTTTAAAATAAAACTTACACAATTAATAATTTACACGTCCAGTCATCAACTGTATCGGGTGGGGGGACCATTACAAGAAATTGGAGTATTAGAAGCATTATATCGCTGACACCAGCAGTTCGTTTAACATCTGGGCAACTTGAGGTCTTGATCAGACTGTCTCCAGAAGCTAAACAAAAATGGCTGCTATACTTCAATCAAAAACAAATATCATACACTAAGATGGTCGATAATCTAGCAGCGTAAGTAAATTAACCTAACTAATCTTTAGAAATATTTTCTAATTCATCATCATCATAATCATTATAAACTATCAAAAGTCCACTGTTGGACACAAAAGTCCACTGTAGGATATAGGGTAAATATTTTCGATACTTGCCACTCTTAGCAGGCGTATCGTACCGTGGTTTTTATATTTTGAGTTGTTTACAGGAAAATGGTGGTACTCATCTTCTGGTATATTTCTCTATGTGGACTTTTACATCACTCACGGGATGATATGGGTATAGAGAACTGGTGTGGAGTCACTAAACCTTCTCTGGGCGACTAAGAGATTCATTTGTGACGTTAAAATTCCTCAAACGAAAGCTATTGAACCAATAACATATTCGTTCACACATTTCGTTATTTAGTAGTGTCCATCTAGGTCCACATACTATATATTGTTACGAGCTTAGGGTTAGTGACAATAAAAATTGCCGATTAAAATCACCTAAATTAACACTTTAATTTTCTTTACACAAATTAAAACTTAAAACACTAATAATTAATCACACTAATTCACTTTATTTCGCTCCGAAGCTTCGCTTGTCTCGCCAACTTCAATACTTCCTCGATCGCACCTTGGAACGCCTATAAGTACACATTAGTACCGAATCATCCAGAACATTCAAGTAAATACGCGTACCGATCGACAAAGCGCCGAAAGTTTGAGAGTCAGCTTCCAGAAGCTTAGTTCTTCCGTTCGATACTAGATGGTGCTAGTGCCGTCGACTTCGGCGCGTAACACTGCCCCCTCCTAAGACATGCTCGTGCTGAGCATTATCGGCCCCATAATATCGCGCCAGGTGATCTGCACGGACGATCTTAGGAGTCCTTCTTGCGCCTTTCTGTAACGGCTCCGCAATGTCAAGGGCTGTCCTATCCCATGGTGCACCAACATTGTACAATTTCGGTGCTCCTCTACTACGTGTCTGAGGTCCCGCACGGTCGCATAAATTATACATGTACGACACCAAGCCTCGACATCGTCACGATAATGGACCCAGTAAAACTGTTCTCGGACCTTCAGCAGAGTTCGTTTAACTCCCAGATGGACTCTTGAACGACCATTATGGCACAGCTGTAGAACATTCGGCACTTTAGCCTTAGGGACAACCATTTGCAAACGACAGCTGTCTCCTCGACCACTGTCCCATTTACGGCACAGGACTCCATCCTGTAGCAGCAAGCTGTCCCAATGGGCCCAATAGCTTTTAGTGGTCGAACTCATAGCTGAGACGTCGCTCCACTTGGGCTTGGGAGCACTGGCCTTCATCCATTCCAGGATTGGCTTGATGTCCGGATCTTCCTGCTGTGCACGTTGTAAGCTGTCCTTCCACTCGTTGCTGAGGTGGTCTGCCCTGAGCATCCTCACGGATACCACTTCATTATTCTCTTGCCTAGTACAATGTTTGCAATCTTCAGGACAAGGTCTTCTTGACAATGCATCTGCGTTGCCATGAGATTTCCCGCTGCGATGTTCGATCTCAAAGTCATATTCCCGCAGTAGTTCAATCCACCTCGCAACTTGTCCTTCTGGATTTTTAAACTGCAATAGCCATTTTAGTGCAGCATGGTCAGTTCGTAAGTAAAATTTTCGCCCCAGAAGATATTTTCTAAAATGATGCAACGACTTTACCACAGCTAGCAATTCGCGTCTTGTGACACAATAGTTCCTTTCCGGTTTTGACAATGACTTGCTGAAGTACGCTATCACGACCTCTTGGTCACCATTCCGTTGAGACAACACACCGCCAAGTCCTATATCACTTGCGTCTGTGTCAACTATAAATTCTTTGCTTGCATCAGGGTATCCCAAAATAGGTGTTTTGCACAGACGGTCCTTGAGCTCCTGGAATGCGATATTGCAACTTTCATCCCAGCAGAAATGTCGCTTCTCCTCGGTTAGCTTGTGCAGAGGTTTGGCTATATTTGCAAAGTTCTTCACAAATCGCCGATAATAGGAGCACAAACCCAAAAATGCTTTATTAGAATCTAGATTTTCTCCGGATCCGTACGGATACCTTCTTCCGACACTACATACCCCAAAAAGTTGACTTGCCGTTTGAATAGTGAACATTTCTTCGGACTCAACTTGAGGTTGGCACTCTGAATCTTCATGAGCACGCGTTCCAGGTTCTGAAGGTGTTCAAGATGATGATGTCATCCAAGTGGACCAGACAGGCATCGCCAATTAGCCCAGTAAGTACAAGCTCCATCAGGCTTTCAAACGTTGCTGGAGCATTGCACAACCCAAACGGCATTACTTTGAATTGCCAAAGACCCTTTCCCGTCGAGAACGCAGTTTTCTCCTTGTCCTTAGGGTCAATTTCAACTTGCCAGTAGCCACTTTTTAGATCCAGCGTGCTAAACCATTTTACTCCTGTAAGCATGTCCAGCGTGTCATCAATTCTTGGCAAGGGATAGCTGTCCTTCTTTGTAACGTCGTTCAGACGGCGGTAATCAACACAGAACCGCATGCTGCCATCCTTCTTCTTTACCAGCACCACAGGTGAACACCATGGACTAGATTAAGGTTCAATAATACCATCCTTCACCATTCCCTGAATCATGGTTTCCACTTCCTTTTCACGTGCTACCGGCAATCTTCTCGGACGCTGACGGATAGGCAATTCCTCTCCTGTGTTTATTTTGTGTTGAACTAAGCCAGTCTTTCCTATGTCAGCATCGTTTGACGAGAATACATCGGCGTACTTGAGTAACAACTTCTTCGCCTTGACCAATTCGTTCGGAGAGAGAACACTGCGACAGTCTTCCAAAAATGTGGTCACTCTCGTTTCTGAATCCTTGCTGGGGGTCCCACTTGATATATATTGGCACCGACGTAACCAATCCACTTCCTCACAAGTATCAACCAGTGTGCCTTTTTCTATAATCTGTTCCCGGTCACAAAGGTTCAGCATACGTACTCTTGAGATGTCAGTGGTTCTGACCAAGGTTCGAGCTACTTTCCGTGGAAGGTCATTGTTTACCCTTTCCACAAGTACACAACGGTGAGCTTGCCCAGCGTTTCGGGGAAGACTAACCGGAAGAATCGTTTCTGATCTCGGCGGAAGAACAATCTTCTTAATGCTGTACACGTTCCCTGGTAACGCACCTTCCATAAAAAGTTCCTCCTGTCCACATTTCAAAACACCTTGCTTAACGTCGATCTCACAACAATTATTCCTCATAAAGTCTAGGCCTAGAATGCAGTCGTCCATTATATCAGCCACGATGACATTATGCAGGTAGACCACGTTGCCAAGCTTCAACTCCATCTCCTTCGCTCCACGGACGGGTATACGCTGACCGGTGGCTGTTACCAAATTAATGCCTTCTCGGTTGTATGCGGAGTCCCCAAGGAACTGACTTATAAGTTCGGAACTAACAACCGTACGAGAGGCTCCAGTGTCTATGGTCAGTTTACACGGCATTCCGTTGACCTCGCCCTTGATGATTAGACTGTTCCCATCATGGGTTTGTGAGATCGAGATCCTTGGGGCTCTTTTAACATCAGCCAGCACCCGCCCCGCAGTTCTGGCTTTTACTCGTTTCCCTGCTGCTGCTGGGTGGTGCTGTTGGCCGCACTACCCTCCTGAGATCGTTCACCTTCCCTTTCTAGGGTTCGCTTAGGGCATCTTGATCGGAGATAGCCCTTTTCCCCACAGCCATAGCACCTAGGGCTGTATCCTTTGTTGCGGTCACGAACTGCAGCTGCTGCAACCTCCCTGACGCGATGGGAACGATGATCCTGCCGCACGGCTTCTACCTCCAGTGCATGGGCCAAGGCGTCCTTAAGCGTCTCGTGGTGCCCGAGCCTCACAGCAGCTCTGACTTCCAGGTCACGGATGCCGTCGATGAATGTCTGCACCAGGTTCCCTTCAATGAGCGCAGGTACAGACCGGTAGCTTCTCCATCTCTAGAGCCCACTGCTACAGGTTTTCGTTGATGCGCTGCACGCGATCTTTAATCTGCGCACGAAAGACGTGTTCCAGGTGAGCGTCGCCATATCTCGCCTCCAATGCCTCAAGGAGTTGCCCATAAGTCACTTCCTCACCGAGAGCTTTCAGAACAGTTAAGGCCTGGTCGTGCAGGCCTAGTGAGCGAGCAGTCATGGCCTGACTTTTATTCCAGCCGTTCGCCTTCATAACAGCCTCGAACTGGATTTTGTAGGCTGACCGGGAAGAAGTCCCGTCGAACGGTGGCACTTTGAACCCACGCAGCGAAGGTGCTGTAGCTACTACGGGAGCTGTAGTTCCATCCCCAAGTTTGAGTTCATCTAGTGATTTCTTCATGTCAGCCATTACGTTGTCAACCCGATTGTTTACTTGGTCGATTCGGGTTTCAGCTTCTAGATTCGGGTTTCAGCTTTCGCGATTTGGGTTTCAGCTTCCGACAGGCGGTTGTCATGCTGAGCAACCCTATCCTTCACCTCCCTTATCTCCTTCCCGAAGGTAGCGTGAAGGTCCTTCATGAGGAGCATCTGCTCTTCCAACCGACGGGCCTGTTCCTCTTGTCCGCCCCGCAGCTGCTCCTCCAAATGACGAACCTGGTCTTCCTGTCGGCGGGCCTGTTCCTCCTGTCTGCCCCGCAGCTGCTCTTCCAATCGGCGTGCCTGTTCCGTCTGCTGGCGAGCCTGTTCCTCCTGTCGGCGAGCCTGTTCCTCCTGCTGCTCTTTCAACCAACGGGCCTGTTCCTCCTGTCGGCGAGCCTGCTCCTCCTGTCGGCGAGCCTGCTCCTGCAGCATCACCATCAGAGCACGTAAGTCAGGTGCTGCAGATGTAGGGGCTACTGACGGGCCTGCAGCCGGTGGCTGGCCCTCCGACGTCTGCGACGTTGCACCACCAAATCTTCTTTGGTCCGTCTCCTGCTGGCGTTGACTTCGGGTACGGACACCCTCCGTTTCCTCCTTAGGTAAAATCGGCATGATTTTATCCCACTTCTGACAATTGTTACGAGCTTAGGGTTCGTGACAATAAAAATTGCCGATAAAATTACCTAAATTAACACTTTAATTTTCTTTACACAAATTAAAACTTAAAACACTAATAATTAATCACACTAATTCACTTTATTTCGCTCCGAAGCTTCACTTGTCTCGCCAACTTCAATACTTCCTCGATCGCACCTTGCAACGCCTATAAATACACATTAGTACCGAATCATCCAGAACATTCAAGTAAATACGCGTACCGATCGACAAAGCGCCGAAAGTTCGAGAGTCAGCTTCCAGAAGCTTAGTTCTTCTGTTCGATACTAGATGGCGCTAGTGCCGTCGACTTCGGCGCGTAACAATATAATATTTATACGTGGTAGAACCACGCTGCAGCTATATTATGGTTGTAGCACAAATGGGTCGGCTCGATCGGGCAAGATATATTTTGAAAAGCAGCTTAATACTGAGTGTAGAGATCCGGAGACTCTTTTTTACTGGAAACGAGGCATTCCATCTTAGTCCTCAGGGGTGACAAGGCATTTGCGTTTTGATTCTTAATCGAGGATAAATGTAGATGTCTATGGGCCATAGCATCCAGTTACCATCAGGTGGAAGGTGTGCTCATTTGTCACCCTTATGCTGTAAAAGAAAACACACATCTTTAAGACCGTGCCGTTAGAGATGCATTGTTTCTATGTTTAAATACACGAATTTTAAAAGCAAGCTAGGAGGCTGTTTTAAAAGCAATTTCCTACAAAGGAATTAGACCTAAATTAATTAACAGTGATAATTTTATTAAAATTGAATGAAGTCTTCAATAGGTTTCTTTTTGTTATACTCTAATTACTATATACTGATTGGTGACGCGTCGGTCTGTGACGTTTATAGGCCGAGTCGATTATCTTAGTTTTAAAAATATTTAACATCGGTGTTTTATAGTCAGTTCCATCTCTAAGTTAATTGTGCCGTATAATTAATGTGTGGATGTGTTTTCCAGTGAATATGTGATAAAATTAAAAAGAAATTAACAAATGATCCTAGGTGGACTGTGAACTGCTGCTGCGGACATACCCTCCGAGTTAAAAACAAAATATTATGTACAAACAATTAGAAAAAAGTTTTAATTATTGCCGAGAGCACTAATTGGATCAATTCAGTGTATTTTGTTCGCCACAAAACAACACATGTAAAATCGTGGATATAATTATCAACGGAACTAAACACAACGCCAACTTTACACAAACAGTGATACTAATACCGCTGCACTTACAATTAATAAGAAAATGCCTAAGTGCGGGTACTGTGGTAAATTTTTATCCAACGCGGTCTGTGTGAGGTGCTCTAAATGCGCAAATAATTTTCATCGTATTTGCTGTTCTGTACCGACGGGGCCAACACCTCAAGGATGGGCGTGCCAAGGCTGCAAAGTCAAAACCAAAACAGACCCGACGTCATCCTCGAGGGCATCAAAAACGTTATGTGGTGATATTAGGGTTTGGGTCCCGGGACGTCTCGTGTCTCGAAGTCCCGGGACTTTTCGTAATTTTAGTTGTCTCGTGTCCCGAGACTTTCGGGTCGAGACTCGAGACGAGACAAGATTGTCGAACTTTTTATGTAATCATTTCTATTTTCAAATAATTGCCAAGCCAAAGCCAAGCGCCATCTGCTAGCTTAATGAATAATTACTTAATCTACTAGGTAGCTACCGAGTACACAATACTATAAATGCGTTTGCCGCGCCGCCATCATGCCGCCTTACTGGCTGGTTGTTCTGTGAACTGTGATGTTTGGATTATGATTGTTTATGTCATTTGAGTCAGTTAGTCGTCAATTTCATTAATGATGTGAGTGTGGTGTGGTGTTTCTTTTGTAACGCCGCTTTTGTAAAATCGACGACGATTAAAAGAAGTAAAAAAATTAAGACTGTCATTAACGTTAGTTATTAAGATTTAATTTTATGTAAATGTTTAATTAAATGTTGATTTTTACAATAAATTGCCTTTTTTCCTGTTAAAGTTTTAAATAAATATATAACCTCTTAAAATAATAAACAAAAAGTTTCATAAAATTCTTGAAGTCCCGGGAATTCCCGAGACTTTGATTTTAGGCTGTCTCGTGTCTCGGGAATTCGAAATTATCGGGAATTCCCAAACCCTAGGTGATATGTCGTCAGAAAAGTCAACCCCTCAATCAGATCTAAGTGAGAATACACCCACAACGAATAACCACATGCTACGGGAGTTAATGCAGGAGATAAGAGATCTGCGCAGTGAGCTGAGCAAAACAAGAACTGAGATTGCGGACTGTAGGAGGGAGATTCTAGACTTCAAAGCAGAGCTACATTCATGCAGCGCACGTTTAACTGCCTTGGAAGACAAAGTGTCTACACTGGAGACGAGCTGCGAAGTAAAATCTCCCGGCAATGAGGAGAAGCTCGAAAACACGATTACCGAATTGAAGCGACAATTGAACGAGCGCGAACAAGAATCTCTGCATAACGATCTGGAAATCTCCGGCCTACCTGAGAAAAAAAATGAAAACATCCTGCATGTAACCGGGCTTATAGCTGTAAAGCTAGGCATGAAGTTGGAGGGCCGGGACGTTGTATTCGCGGAGCGGGTGGGCTTCTCGCGGCGCAACCGTGCTGCTGAGGACGTGACCGCGTCGCCGCGCCCACGCGCCATCGTCTTAGGCTGGCGCGCCGAGCCCTGCGCGACGACTTGCTGCGTGCTGCGCGTGTGCGCCGCGGCTACTCTCACACTCACAAATGTGCACTCTTATCACCTTCCGGTGGACCCTTCGCACACGGCTGTGGAACAGATGTGGTTAACTCTTAACACTGGGACAGGAAAACTTGCTATCGGAACAGCATATCGCCCGCCTTGGCTCGACGTTGATTTATTTTTCGATGCAATTACATTAACTATAAGTTCGTTAGCTTCGTGTGATTTTTTTATTTTGCTCGGCGATTTTAACATAAATATTCTTGGTTTAAATGATATTAAGGTTCATAAACTTAAAATATTTTTAAGCAGTGTAGATCTGCAGCAAATAGTTATGTCTCCTACACATTACACGAACCATAGCGAATCCATCATAGATATAATATGTACAAATACTGGAACGCGACATGTTACGTTGGAACCAGTTGCGCCCCTTAGCAATCATGTAATGTTAACTTGTGAAGTATGCTGTAAAAGAGAAAAAACATTTCCGAGAAGACTTATATACAGACCTCTTAATGACGTACCGATTGATATACTTAATTCTTGTTTAGACTCGATTAGCTGGAATTCATTGGAACAAATGTGTGATGTTAACCAAATAGTGAATACGTTTAATTCTCATATTATTACTTTATTAGATTTAATAGCTCCCATAAAAAGAATTGTACTTAAGGAGCAACCTCATCCATGGATAACAGACAATATAAAGCTTATGATGCGATTACGGAATGCTGCTCACTCGCGATATTTGAAATCAAAAATGGAGTCGCATAGGACGTATTATAAAAATCTTAAAACTTTAGTTGTACAATCAATTCATCATGAAAAGAAAGCATACTTCAATCAGTATATAAATAATAATTTAAATAAACCAAAAATGCTATGGCGCAACTTAAAATCATCTGTTTTGCCTCCTAAACAAAATTCTCATTTACCTGCGCATCTGACAGATCCCAACATAATTAAAAAACATTTTATTGATATACCCGGGACCTCCTCTGTTTCGCCCCCAGTTTTATTGTTTTTCAATAGCAACCGTTTTATAGGAGATATAAAATTTTCCCTTCATTACGTTGAACAAGACATTATTTCGAAAATTATACTAAACCTTAAATCGAAAGCATAGATAGGATCTCTCTCGGAATGCTACTTAGAACCTTACCACAGTCACTAGGTGCTATCACATCTATTGTTAATTGTTCAATAGTAACTTCTACCTTTCCAGACGTCTGGAAGACGGCCATCGTTAGGCCACTGCCTAAAAACTCAAACCCACAGGAACCTAAGGACCTACGATCTATTAGCATATTACCCTGTTTGTCAAAAATTGTTGAGAAAGCTGTTGCGATGCAACTTAGGGAATATCTTGAAAGTAACAAAATACTTTCCGAATTTCAGTCTGGATTTAGAAAAAACCATAGCATAACCACAGCTCTTCTAGATGTTACAGACAATATTATTAATGCACAGGATGCTGGTATGTGTACCTTACTAGTACTTCTAGATTTCTCAAGGGCCTTTGATTGCATGAATACTCAATTACTACTAGCTAAGATGACATATTATGGTTTTGATCTCGATACGGTCAGTTGGTTTCATAGCTACCTTACGGGTCGTGGTCAATATGTTGAAATCACTCAAGTAGACGGTCGACCGCTTCGTTCAACGTATAGCCCCTTAACAAGAGGAACTCCGCAGGGAACGATCTTATCTCCTCTATTATTTATACTCTACGCAACAGATATCGTAAACTGTATAAAATCTTGCAAATATCACTTATACGCGGACGATTTACAAATATATATATATATATATATATATATATATATATATATATATATATATATATATATATATATATATATATATATATAGACATTACTACTATAGCTTTACTTTTTTATTTCCGGGATAGGCAGGGTATACCATACTTACATACTACTTTAGCTTATTTTTTGGTTAGGAGGGATTTTAGGCCTCAATCAAAGTATTCATACAATTATTTAGCCTCATAAAGTTTCATTCGTCGTACTCTAGGTTTACGTGGTGACCATCAGGATAATTTGGGGCAGTGGTGGTTTACGGGAAGATGCGTTACGGTCATATATATTATAGGGTTGCACTGCCGAGAATATATAGATAGATAGTCATCTTCTTACCATCCACCATCTTTGTACGGATTAGCCATTTTTGCATGGTTTGATGTAAATTCTTTTATTTTCAAAATCGAAATTTTTTTGGACTTTTTTGAATACCACTCCCTATAAGTCCGATTTAAAAATAAATCTTTCAGTTACCATCCTGCTATTTGGGCCCACTCTTAGTCGTTATAGCAGTCAAACTGCGAAGTCACTTATTATGTTCATTATCAAGAAAGCCCACGTATTGTGACGGGCAACTACGGAATACTACTTCTAAATTGTGCGTGGCCCGCCACGCACTTGGCCAGTTTTTACATTTTTTTTATTCAATAGTTTTCCATAGCGGAGGTCCTATATTGTGAAATTGAGGAAATAATCCACCATTCGGAGTAGAAAAGAGACAACATTCTCGTTGTTTTTTAAATGTTATATAATTTAAATAATTTCTACATAATAGTTTTGAAATTCTATGAGAAGATATAGTATTTTTTAATGGAATTAGGGTGGGAAACGAGCACTGTCGACTTGATATACTTATTATACAGTACAGAATACAACGTAGAAATCCGAAGTTTTTGAATTAAATTAAATAATTAATTAAAATCCATAGAAATTCTAATCATATCCACCCTAGTTTACGAACGGCAATAAAACAATAAATTTAGTAGGCATCTTTGACATTGTTAACCTGTTCAAAAACATTTTCAAACGTCTAATTCAAAATTTTTGTTTTTATTTTTTGTAAAATATCAGTGCCATAGGCTTCTTTCTACTCCGTTCACATGTTGTTACATCCTTTTTTTTCCAGACAATAAAAAAGGACATCCAATATATGATAAGTAAGTGGATAATGTACCCCAGAGCAATCTATATTTTACATTGATTTATATTTACACTAGATCAGTAATTACCGCGCAAAAGGGTTGCCAATGCACATATGGCCACAGCCATATGCCTAGCTAACGTCAGTTCAGTGTTCAATGTCGCCGACAGAGTTGAGCCGCGACAAAAAATGGGAAAATGCGTAGTGAAAGAATAGAAATAGAATGGCAATAGAAACTTTTTTATTCAATGTAGATTATAAACAATACTTAATGAAAGTCAATATTTCATTTACAACTGGTTCGCAAAAAAAAAACCTCTGTCCTGGGAAGAACCAGCAAGAAACCCAGCGGGACTATTTTTTTTTTCAAATAATAGCTTAAAATCATGTTTACAATTAACAACACAAGACAAATTAGAAATAGCTTGGTGGCGATCACCTTTCCCAGGGGTTATTATCATCCATGAATGCTATTCAAGGTCACCAAAACGTTATAAATTAAGCGGAATTACTTTCAACACATAATTTTTAGTTCTTGTTTTCATATAAACGTAAAAAACCTCCAATAATTAAATTAAATTGTCGAATATTGCCATTTAGGTTCAATGTTGCCACTTTTCCGCATTTGTGATTATCCTACATTAATGGGAGTCTATATAATTAATGGAGTAAGTCAATTTGTTGCCTCTGATTTTAATAGTTTGGAAATTATAATAACAACTACGTTTTAAATTTCATACAAAATAATTTATTATTCTTATTTTAGTTTATTCATGAATTATCTATTAAATATATTTTATTACCTACTTATTTTATGTTAGTAATTTTATATTAATTATAATTTCATATACATTTTATATTAATTATATTTTATTACCTATTTTATATTGTTTAATTTATTAGTACAATAAAAATACTTGTAAAAATATATTTTATTTCATTATTATGTTTACTTCTATTCATCTGATAAGCTTTTTATCCTTTTTTTCTAAGGGGACGCAATAAAGATTTTAAAATAAAATATACGTTTTTAATATAAAAACAATTAACTGCAGCTTAAAAAAACTTATTTTTATTGCGTATTTTAGGTAAAATTATATATAGTAAGCCACACCGACCCGCCAACACATGTTTGTGTGTATCTTTATCTAATCTGCGGCGATATTGTTTTCGGAACTTGTGTAAGTGAGATAGATATATGATTATTTAAAATTGTTATTAGTTTCAAAGCTACGTTGTCGCGTTTGGATAGTGGATACACTTTTAATTATATCCTATATATATCCTTCATTAAAAATCAAAATGTGTCAAAACGCGTGTCGTCCTTGAAGCATAAGATGGAATGCCTTGTAAAATGCCTCGTAATGTGCATAGAATAAATAAGCCCCGACTTCATAAACTGTTATATGGATATTATTTTATAATTTTTAATTCTTATAAGCTGCCTTGAACCTACTTTTTATTAATACTTTAATTTTTTAGTTTAACTTATAACGATTATGCTGTTTGATTATAATTACCCAAAGAGTATACTTTCTCATGACCGTAATTTGGACAATCTATGATTTAGCAGTGGACTATCCATGATTTGTAATGATGCTGACAAATTTGTTGCCGTGGACCAATTAATAATGAATGATACAAGTACGGCACGTAATTCTAGTGTTGAACGAAACGTGAAGGGGATAGCTGCGAATGCCCTATCAGTACGGGGGTCGGAAATAGTGTTGCCCAAATGCAAGAACAAGACGAGGCTTAGCCAGTCTTATTCTTGGTCTTGCGCCAATACACCTGAACTTGGTCTTAGTCTTGGTATTGCGCTCTCAGTCCTAGTCTTGCAGCAAGAGTCTCGCAAGTCTCGCAATTACCTATTAGCCCAGAGCTATTTATTAAACGTTACTTTAGATATTAGAACAACTTAACAAAGTAGGTACATTTTGAGCTTTAATTAGCATAGTCATAGTAAAGACCCATCAAATTAATAAATGTCTAAACATTTAATGAGAAATTCGAAAAATCAACTAACACGGGGTGGGGTTTAAACCCACGACCTAAGCAATCCGTGTCGTTGCTCTAACCAACTGAGCTATCCATCGTGTCCCACGGCCACTAGAGTCAGTTTATGTTAGTTGTCAATATTATCAATGAAAATTTAATGTTTTTTTTTGAATTCCTTAAGTACAAGGCACATGAGTATATGTATAATACTTACCATTATAAAAGATGGTATTATTATGTTATGTGTTACCCCAAGATGTTTAACATGTGTTAGTATTTGATTGAATCTTTCTTTTAATCTTTATTTTTATGGTCGTTTAATAGTTATATTATTTGGGATACTCGTCCATCTTGTTGGTTTATTGTGTGGGAATTTTTCTTGCTGGAGGTTGAACAGGTCTATAGTCACCTAATTCAATTTTGGTAAACGATGTAAGTTACTGATTTGAGTGGGCTATGTTTGATCAATGGATTACTATATATGTTATAAACTATAAAGCTATGTATGCTTACCGATTTGAGTGGACTATGTTTGTCCACTGGGTTATTATATATATATATATATATATATATATATATATATATATATATATATATATATATATATATATATATATATATATATATATATATATATATATATTAAACTATATATGCTTACTGATTTGAGTGAACTATGTTTGTAAACTGGATTACTATATACTATGATTTTTTGAATATTTGTTTGTTTACTCTTGAGTGGACTATGTTTGTCCACTGGATTACTATTTACCATGATTTCTTTTGAATATATGTATGTTTACTTTTAAGTGGACTATGTTTGTCCACTGGATTGCTATATACTATGATTTTTGAATATA
This sequence comes from Parnassius smintheus behrii, assembly GCA_036936625.1. Taxonomy (NCBI): domain Eukaryota; kingdom Metazoa; phylum Arthropoda; class Insecta; order Lepidoptera; family Papilionidae; genus Parnassius; species Parnassius smintheus. The sequence goes on along the minus strand of JAUPFT010000012.1, from coordinate 34,610,338 downwards.
TGTATGTTTACTCTTGAGTGGACTATGTTTGTCCACTGGATTACTATATACTATGATTTTTTGAATATATGTATGTTTACTTTTGAGTGGACTATGTTTGTCCACTGGATTACTATATACTACGATTTTATGGAATATATGTATGTTTACTTTTGAGTGGACCACTGGATTATTATATATAAATATATTTCACTATGTTTATGACTCAGTGATAAAATGGTTAAGGATTTTTAATTATAAACACAGTAGGATGCAGGAGATTAAATAGAGAAATAAAATGACACTTCATGATTTTGAATGATACTTTACATGTATAATTTGTTGTTTCTTCTTATTTCCTGATTTACATTGCTGAATGGATCATGTCAAACATTTTGTATACCTTACAGTAACAAGTGGCAAGTCTGACAGCGAGACCTGTACACCACCTGGTACTCCACCAAGGAGGCGACAGCAAGCTAAAAGAGTTAGGAATAGATCACATTCTTCCTCATCCAGTTCAAGTGAGGAAGGTGAACGTCGGAGGCACTCCAAGGCGGCAAATACACTATCTACTATTAAGGTTTTTAAACTATTAAAAAGAATTACTGAAAATAAGTCGAAAAGCTCCTTTAGCAATAATAATTTCACCAATGTGATCCCGGAATTTGATCCATCTAATAGGGCTCAAAGCATTGAATGCTGGCTGCGTAAAGTTAACGAATGTGCTGTGATATATGATTGGGATAATAAACAGATTGTTCATTTCTCTTTGCAAAAGTTAGTTGGTCTAACAAAAAGATGGTTTGAATCCTTGCCAACGGTTGCCTTCACTTGGGATGAGTGGCAGGCAAAGCTACGAAAGGCTTTTCCCAGTGAGGAAAATTATGGTCGGCTTTTAGAAGAAATGTTAAATCGTACTTCACGTAATGACGAAAGTTTGCGAGAGTATTTCTATGATAAGCTAAATTTATTAAATAGATGTGATATTATAGGCAAAAAGGCTGTTGACTGTATCATTTATGGCATTAGTGATCGTTCAATTAGAAACGGGGCACACACTTTAAATAGTCATGAACCTGAAGATTTGCTTAATTATCTTGCGTCACAGAAACCCCAGACATTTGCTAAAAGATTAGGAGAGCGCATACCCCAAAAATCATTTAAATCCGGTGTCCCAAGTACAAGTAAAAGCATTTCCACTAATAGCTCTCTCACTTGCTATAATTGTCGTTCTCAAGGTCATCCTTATTTTAAATGCACTAAGCCAATTTTGAAATGCAGGCTTTGCAACCGAATAGGGCACGATAATGATGACTGTAAGTTGCAACCTATCAACCCTTCCAATTATACCATTAGTATTAATAATAGGTCAGAGAAGAAATCCTTAAAAATAGATTCCCTTAATAAACCCAATGAAAAGTATTTTGAATCTGTGATAATTAATGAACGCACTTTTGAAGCTTACATAGACTTCGGCAGTGAATGTACACTGATGCGGAAAACTGAAGCTAAGTCTTTAGGGCTAATGAAAAATTTTGACAGACTTCCTGTTGTGAGATGTTTTGGTCACTCATCAGTGATACCATTGTACAAATCCTCAGTCAATATTCAGATAGATGAAATAGAAGCATGTATAGAAGTTTTAATTGTTGAGGATGCATTTCTTCAAACATCTTTACTTATTTTACAAAATTTAACAGAACTACCATTTATTACAGTCTTGAAAGATAACTCCAAACTTATGTTTTGCAATAGTCCGGGTCAAGATCTGTTCGGTAAGGACGAAAATGTTATAACACTTCACGTCAGCAAAACTGTAGATATTTTGAAAACGGAATTGGTTCCTGTTCACACTAAGCCTAGTTTTACAGGGGACGTTTTTATCAAAGGTTATAATGCTATTCAACCTGGTAACGAGTATTGTCTATTTCAGGGCATATTCAATATTAGTGGTGGCAAGGGTGGAGTCTTAGCTAGTAATTTGTCATCTCATGTTGCAAAATTTTCACAAGATTTTCACAAGAAAAAAATCATAGTATATAGTAATCCAGTGGACAAACATAGTCCACTCAAATCTGTAAGCATATATAGTTAAAATATATATATATATATAATATATATATATATATATATATATATATATATATATATATATATATATATATATATATATATATATATATAGACCTGTTCAACCTCCAGCAAGATAAATTCCCACACAATAAACCAACAAGATGGACGAGTATCCCAAATAATATAACTATTACACGACCATAAAAATAAAGATTAAAAGAAAGATTCAATCAAATACTAACACATGTTAAACATCTTGGGGTAACACATAACATAATAATACCATCTTTTATAATGGTAAGTATTATACATATACTCATGTGCCTTGTACTTAAGGAATTCAAAAAAAAATAAACATTAAATTTTCATTGATAATATTGACAACTAATACGGACTATTACGACATTATTCTCATAGACTTCACCATTACTCTTAAAAGACCTTAAGTACTACTACAAAGCATAGTAGCCACCAGTATCCATTGACTCATTAAACAATTTTTTTTGTAACTTATTTGTAATCATAGTTCTTGTGGTTCAGCTTAAAATATTACATGTCTTATATTATACATGTTAATATTCATAATATATTATTAATATTTATTACTAAAATGCACCATTTAACATTAAATAAAATTTAAACCTAAACTTAAATTTTATTTATATTGTTATGTTGAGTATTTTAAATTATATAACATATTATAGTGTAGTGTAAGTAGGTATTTAAGTCATCTTTATACATGTCTTTCTGGGTGAGCTTTTTTATTTTACTTAGTACTCTTTACTCCACGCCCTGCCTAGTGTTGAGAAGGCATTGATTATTAGTTTAAGAGGTTGCTTCTTAAGGCGCAAGTATCCCAAAATTTATGTCTCTTTTATAGGTAATATATATGCTAATATTTACTTATTGGTAGGGAATGTCACAGTCATTGATATAATGTACTGCATATTATAAGTAGGTACAATAAGGTATTCAATGGTGACAATGCTCAGGTTTACCCTTCGTAGCTTAGGCCAACTTAGTCGAACATTATTTCAACAAGGTTTAGCGAGCTAGTAGAGAAATGTACATAATACTAATATGTACTATATTATTTATTTCAAATTCAAGTGAGCATTTCCTTTTATATGGCAAAATATGTCTTTAGTTAAATACTTTATTCACCACCATATTTCATGCAAATAAACTTTAATCAATATCATCTTAATCAGTAATCACCACCTAACATATTCCTAATACATAATTTCAAAAGAAAAATCATTCAATTAATAATTCTTACTTCTACATACTTACAGTTTTATAATGTAGTGTAGTATAATGTAGAGATTAGAATTTAATTCTTCAAAGAAATAAAAACTCTTTAACTCACGTACAATGGTAAAAGATAAAGTATTTAACTGTTGAATAGTACTTTCAGTAATTTATCTAAACTATATCAACTAAGTATACATTAAGTACATACCCTTTTGGTAATCCCACTTCTGAATTGTAATAAAATAAAACAATCTCCTGGTTCTTAGTTAATTATATTCTTGATATTAAACAATAAACACTTACGATAATACTCTTACTCTTATTAACAATATTTTCCAAAAGATTGTCAACTAGGACCACCCTTTTGCAAACAAGCTCTTTCCGCCATTCCCCGAAACCATGGTAGCGGAATTAAATAATGATAGACTACCCCAGGAGGGTACCAGCACCCCTGGAGAATCCCTCGCTGAGCATCCACGACCATGTTTCTCCACTTCTGAGCGTGGGTGCTCAGGCTGCCCCGCGTATTCTGGGGGGGGGGGGGGCGAAATTCCGCTCAAGACTACAACTGCTCGGGGCAAAAGGAGCAACAAGACCAAGGCGACCCCTGCCACGCTGTCCGTGAATTTCTGCAATATCAGGGGACTTCACTCTAACCTAAACGCCGTTCACTACCATCTCGAGACGGCGAGGCCGGCTCTGCTCTTTCTGACCGAGACACAGGTGTCCTCTCCGTCTGATGTCTCGTATCTCTCCTACTCAGGGTACAAACTGGAACACTCCTTTGTGCCTCGGGCTGGAGTTTGCGTTTACGTCAGAGAGGACATCTGTTCTCGACGCCTTGGCAGACTTGAAGGTTCGGACCTGTCCATCCTTTGGCTACGCGTAGACAGCGACGACCATCCGCGCGTCTACGGGTGCCTCTATAGGTCCCATAGCGGTAATGCCGAAACAGACCGACTCTTCGACCACGTCCAAATGGCTGCAGATTCGTTGCTACAGCAGATCCCCTCCGCAGAGATCGTGATCCTCGGTGACTTTAACGCCCATCACGCCGAATGGCTTGGTTCACGTTTAACCGATCATGCGGGGAGATCTGATCATGATTTTGCCTTGGCATATGGTCTGACACAACTGGTTACTTCGCCTACGCGGATTCCAGATGTGGAGGATCATGCACCTTCCCTGTTGGACCTTCTGCTGACCTCTCACCCGGACGGATATCAGATTTCCGTCGACGCCCCTTTAGGCTCCTCGGACCATTGTCTGGTCCGGAGTATTGTGCCACTCACGCTGAAATCGCGGTTGCATTCTGCAGGCTGCCGCCGTGTTTGGCACTATAGGTCAGCCGATTGGGATGGGATGCGGTCTTTCTTTGCATCCTACCCTTGGGGGCGGGTTTGCTTCTCGCCGGATGATCCCAACGTTGTTGCGGATTCTGTTACTGATGTGGTACTTCAGGGTATGGAACTTTTTATTCCTTCCTCTGTGGTGCCCATTGGAGGCAAATCTCAGCCATGGTTTGGTCGCTCCTGTAAAATAGCATCATGCTATAAGCAGGAGTGCTACCAAGCCTGGGTTGATGCATCACCGTCCCGGGATGTAAACACCAGCGCTCTAAAAAAGAAGTATAATTCCGCCTCTAGGTCCTTCAAAAGAGTCATTGCCAAGGCAAAGTCTGAGCACATAGGCAGAATTGGCGAGAAACTAGTTCGCCTTCCTTCTGGAACCCGTGCATTCTGGTCTCTCGCCAAGGCTGTCCAGGGGAATTTCTGTCAGCCATCTCTTCCATCTCTGCACAGGGAGGACGACTCACTGGCCCATACTGCAAAGGAGAAAGCCGATCTTCTAGGCTCTTTCTTTGCGTCTAACTCGACTCTCGATGACGGGGGGAGTACGCCGCCGACCATCCCGCGGTGTGAGTGCTCCATGCCGGAAGTGCAGTTCACACAGCGCTCGGTTCACAAAGCACTCCTCTCCCTGGACATCCACAAGTCGAGTGGGCCTGACGGAATCCCTCCAATTGTGCTGAGGACGTGTGCTCCAGAGTTGGCACCGGTTTTAACGCGTCTTTTCCGGTACTCCTACTCCCTAGGCGTAGTCCCAAAATCATGGAAGACAGCTTTCGTCCACCCGATCCCTAAAAAAGACGACCGCTCAGACCCGTCCAACTACCGGCCAATCGCCATCACCTCCTTGTTCTCCAAAACAATGGAGTCCATTGTAAACTGCCAGCTTATGAGGTACCTTGAGGATCACCAGCTGATTAGTGACCGCCAATACGGTTTTCGCCGTGGTCGGTCAGCTGGTGATCTTCTGGTCTACCTCACTCACAGATGGGCGGAGGCAGTAGAGTTCAAGGGGGAGGCATTGGCCGTTAGTTTGGACATTGCGAAGGCCTTCGATCGGGTTTGGCACAAAGCGCTTCTTTCGAAGCTCCCTTCCTATGGGCTTCCCGAGAAATTGTGCGATTGGATTACCAGCTTTCTTGCAGATCGGAGCATCAAGGTCGTTGTAGACGGTGCAAGCTCCGATTGCAAGCCTATTAATGCTGGTGTTCCACAGGGCTGCGTGCTTTCGCCAACGCTGTTTCTTCTGCATATCAATGATATGTTGCATACCCGTAACATTCATTGCTATGCAGATGACAGCACTGGTGATGCTCTTTACACCGGCCGTACCAATATTTCTCGGGAAAACGTCTCCGAGTGCCGGGACAAACTTGTGTCTGAAGTCGAGTCTTTGCTGAACAGAGTCTCGGATTGGGGACGACTAAATCTAGTCCACTTTAACCCCCAGAAGACACAAGTTTGCGCGTTAACCGCTAAAAAGAACCCCTTTGTCGTATCCCCTCAGTTTCAAGGCACTCCCCTTGTTGCCTCAGCCAGTATCGGAATCCTCGGCGTCGACATATCGAGTGACGTGCAGTTTCGTGGTCACTTGGAAGGGAAGGCCAAATTGGCCTCTAAAAAGTTTGGCGTGCTCAGCAGAGCGGGACAGTATTTCATGCCGGCACACCGCCTGCAACTTTACAAGGCGCAGGTTCGGCCGCACATGGAATACTGTTCCCATCTCTGGGCTGGGGCTCCCCAGTTCCAGCTCCTTCCACTTGACCGCATCCAGCGCAGAGCGGCTCGAATCGTCGACGACCGAGTGCTTTCCGATCGGCTCGATTCACTGGCGCTGCGAAGAGATGTTGCATCTCTTTGCGTATTTTATCGCATCTATCACGGGGAGTGCTCTGAGGAATTGTTCGGATTAATCCCAGCCGCCAAATTTCGTGAACGCACTACACGGCAAACGTCCCGATACCATCCACACCATCTGGATGCTTGGCGGTCCACCACTGTACGTTTCACAAGGAGTTTTCTTCCACGTACAACCTCTCTGTGGAATAGTTTACCACCGGCGATTTTTCCGGACCGATACGACCTGGGGACCTCCAAGAAAAGAGCTTACTCCTTTCTAAAGGGCCGGCAACGCACCCGCAACTCTCCTGGTGTTGCGGTTGATCATGGGCGGCGGTAGTCACTTAACATCAGGTGAGCCGCATGCTCTTTTGCCCCCTCTTCCATAAAAAAAAAAAAACCGAAACTTCTCCTCCAACCAACTATCCTCTCTCGCTAGTCTTTATTTTTAAACCAATCACAACACATTTACGGAATCGGCTACCAACTTACAATAGTGCAATTATGTGAATTGACTACGACAGTATTTCTACTAACTGAAGCTTACTTAGACAATGATAAATAAGTAAATCATTATACATTAATATTAAAGAATATTTAAAATAATATGATACATTTAGAAATCGTGACAACACATTTATAAATCATGACAAGCCAATCTCAACAGGTTTCTGGAGTCAGATCCCAACTTATAAAAAAGAAACTATGTGAATTGACTACTGTTGGCGACGCGCCTATAAGAATGTTTCAGTTTATTAAGTCAACCGACGACGAATAACTTTTCAAAAGACTTATTGTCCAATAGAAATGTTCTGATAAGAAAATGCTTAGTTAAATCTTAAAGAAATGTCGAATTAATGATATGAAGGTCTTGGGTTCGACTCCCAGGCCGGACTAGTTTACTGTTTTCTAAGTAATATCTTTCAATAAATTCATATGGGGAATTTTATGTTATAAATTATGTTACCGGATTTGTTCCCCGGTTGAAATCGTCTTTCCAAGGATGTAAATTCAAAGGAATATTAAAGTGAAGTAAGAGATCGGATTTGTTCCCCGGTCGAGATGATCACTCTGTGCACAAACAGAATTAACGGAAGTTAATTGCATAAGTATTGTCTTGTATAAGTATGATATGTTTGTACGAAAACAAATGCCTATTTGTTATGATCGATTAATGAGAACATTCACTTGTATTGTTATCTGATAAGAAACATGATAACTGATAAGAATCTTATCAGAGATAGTTTCCTACAGTTTGAAAATTGTGTAGAAGCACTTATTTATCTAATATTGTTAAAATTAAGTGTATTTCAGACTTTCATTTTTTCTGATAGCCGAGAGCCGTGCAGAGTTGGTTGTTCAAATAGTGTGAGTTCACGGAAGCACGCTGACCACGCCCCTAGGAGGCCGAATATGTAAAAATTTAAAATGTTTGTAATTTTAGCAATTTATGTAAAAATGACTTGTAAAACATTTCAGGTTGATTGTACGTGCTAAAAAGGTGAATTCTGTGTTATTTTTATGTGAAAATTCCTGTGTATAAGTGAAATAATGATAGTTTTGTATAAGAGATTTAAAAGTGTTTTAAATAGTGAAATAAATAGAGAAAATGTAAATTAAACTATTGTATTAGTTAACATATGTATAAATTCAAGTGGGAAACATTGTTTTAACTTTTTGTGTTAAATATTTAAGAAGTTTGGATTTTGAATTTGTGATTAAAATAGGCACGTTTTGTTTTATAAATTAAAGGATTTTTGTGATACGAAAAAATAATATATATCATGGTGTAGATATTGTTTTGTGCTATCTAAATAGATAACTTGTATTTATGTATGATTTATGTGAATAAAGAAATTAAGTGAAACGTGAGAGAGTAATAGTACAAATTCATGTTGTTAAGTTGCGCAGGCACCCGAATGGCGCGGCTCACTTTCGCGTATAGCTCTGGGGGTAGCTTAGTGAACGGGTTTTATTGCAATTCGTTCGGGAAATAGTTCGGGAAATTAGTTCGAAAAATAAGAAAATCCTTCGGGAAATGTGAAAAACCAGCAGTCAAGAAGAAAAAGTGTAGGGAAGTGATAGGGAAAAGTGATTACTCTCTCACGGAACGGTTTGAAGATAATTGCTGTTTTATTCCCAAGTAATTCATCCCTAAAGTTATACAGTCCACATCGAAGAATTAAGGCGTCGGGACCGGGACGACTTCGGAAGACCCGTAATCCCCGTCTGAACCTACTTGCTGAAAAAGAAAGAGGTTATCGCCCTAGTGTGTTACTCCGTTGCGGAGATCACATACGTTGTTCCCGAACCCAACGTAGGCGTTATAGGAAGCCGGATCGAGAGAAGCCTCGATTCCTCCCTTCTGTTTCTTTATCGAACGTTCCAGCTCGTCTGGTTCGTTTGAAATTGGTCCTTCCGAACCTGTTTCCTTT
>JAUPFT010000012.1:34393906-34596406 GCA_036936625.1 Parnassius smintheus behrii | reverse complement strand
AGCTCTGATTCTGTACTCGGATAGCCATCGTAGCCCTACTGTACAAACACTTCAGCACTTCCATATACCTACAGTCAACTTGGCACCGCTGAAGGGACTGTAGCGCCGCCTAAATTTCGACGGAATCAAAGGCTTTCTCATAGTCCACATACGCCAGGCAAAATGGCAGATTGTACTTTTCGGTCTTCTGTACAATCTGCCGCAGGGTATGTATGTGGTCAATGGTACTGAAGCCTTTTCGGAAACCAGCTTGTTCGGGAGGCTGAAAGTCGTCGAGTCTGCGTACAAGACAATTCGTAATGACTCTCAAAAGCAGCACGTAGACGCGGCTCAGAAGGGAAATCGGTCTGTAGTTCTTCAAGAGAGCGTTGTCGCCTTTCTTAAAGAACAAGACCACCGCACTTCTGCTCCACGCCTCCGGAGTAGTGCCACGATTGGATTGCGTGTGGCTCCAACGACGATGTGTACAGCTGCCCATAGAACCTCTCAATCTCACTCAAAATCCCAGGTGTCTCGGTAACGATGCTGCCACACTCAGTCTTCAGCTTTGACAGTTGGCTCTTTCTGGCAGACAGATCTCTGGCAAAGACTGGAGCCCTGGTTCCGTTATATCGCTTCTTTAATACGAGCAGTATTAATGTTGCGTAAGTCTCGCCGCATGCATTTGGAGATCTGTCTGTTCAGTTGCCTGTATGCCGTCAAATCTATTGACGATTGCAGCCTCATCTCCCGTCTAACAGCCATGAGATTAAGAGTGTGATCGGAGAGTTTTTGTGTTCTTCTGTGGCGGGTCTTGCAGAACTTAGCTCCGACCGCATGGACAGTTTCCACGAGCTTGTCATTCATATCGTCCACTGCATTGCAATCTTCTAGGCACTGAAAGCAGTTACGTAACTCGAGCTGAAAAGTCTCGGGATTCTGGATTAGAGCACGAGGGGGACGGAGCATTGACTTCATTAGGCGAGACCTCTCCAACTTAACGTTTAGGTTCAGTGTGCCTCTAACCATTCGGTGATCGCTGCCGGTTTTCACCCTTGCGATCACTGAGACATCACTGAACAGTTGTTAACAAAAACAGTCAATCTCATTTTTTGTCGAACCGTCGACCAGGTCCACTTCCTGTGGGGCCGCTTCTGGAAGAAAGAGTTCATCATAAAGAGTCCCTCTTTCTCCATAAAGTCAGCCAGCTGCTAGCCCCTACGGTTCCGTTGCCCTACTCCAAATTTCCCTAACTTCAGCTCATCGCCTTCTCTTGTGCCTAGTTTTGCGTTGAAGTCTCCCATCAACACCGTGTAGTGGGTTTTGGAGGAATGCATGGCTCTAGAAATATCCTCATACATTTCCTCCACCTCCTCATCGGGATGTGCCGAGGTTGGTGCGTAGACCTGTATGATCTTCAGCGAATACCGTTTGGTGATTCTGAGTATCAGGTACGCGACCCTCGTCGACACACTCCCAATCTTTACAACGTTGTTGACGAGAGACTTGTGGACGATAAATCCGACACCTCCTTGGGACAGATGGTCGCCCTCCCGGTGATAGAACAAGTTGCCGGACTCGAGGATTACCGTGTCCTCCCCCTCTCTTTGGACCTCAGATAATCCAATAATATACCAGCGCAACTTGTCTACCTCTTCTTCCAGCTCCAGTACCTTCTCGTCAGTCCTCTAGGTGCGTGCGTTATACGTTGCCAGGTCGAGTCGTCGTAGATGGCAACCGAACCTCCACCGGAGATTCTTAGCACCCCCTGCCATGGTCGCCACCGTAGCCAGGAATAGCGGGGCCGCCGGGAGGGGGGCGCCGTTTATTTGCGTCGTTGCTCATGGGGGGATATTTGCCATAGTTGCCACGCTTGGCGAGCGGGCTTGCAAACGCAGTTTTTTATTATGTTTTTTTGTTATTTATTTATTTAGGTAATCATACAGCGTTTTTATCGTATTTACAATACATATTATCATATAGAAAAGCCAATAGAGATTACACAATTTTTATCAACTAATAATAAGGCGTGCGTGCGTGCGTGCGTGTGTGTGTGTGTGTGTGTGTGTGTGTGTGTATGTTGTGTGTGTGTGTGTGTGTGTGTGTGTGTGTGTGTGTGTGTGTGTGTGTGTGTGTGTGTGTGTGTGTGTGTGTGTGTGTGTGTGTGTGTGTGTGATTATGCCCTATTTTTGTTTATAACATCACGTTTGATGCGACTCTTGGATAGGTTGAAAATATCCAAGTCAGCGTAAAACTTATTATAATTTTGAACAATACGACATAAAGTAGAATTTTTTGCGTAATTTGTGTTTGCTCGTGGTACGTGAAATAATGGCGTATGTCTAGTTCGGTATTTAGGTACTAGTATCGATATTTTAGATCACAGGTCTGGACAATCTATATTACCAGACCATAAACCGTGTAGCAAAAACATATCGTGTTGAAGTCTTCTGAGTTCCAAGGTATCTAAGCGGTAAAATTTGCAAGCATCTTCGTATGAAGCAAAACTATTATGATCTTTTGATGAGATAAACTTAATGAACAGTTTTTGAATTGATTCTATTCGATGCTTATGCTTCGCATACTTTGGAGACCAGATTGTATTAGCGTATTCGAGAACACTCTTAGAGTATAGAGTATTAATGCAATTAATACTGCTGAAATCATTGCAGACGCGCTTTATGAATCCAATTTGCTTGTAAGCTTTGTCAACAATACTATCTATATGCTCATTGAACGTTAATTTTGAATCCAGCCTGATACCAAGATCTCTAACTGATGATACACTCTTTATGGATTTATTGTTAATTGAATAATTGTAATCTATGAGCTGTTTCTTGCGACTGAAGGTTATTTTGACACATTTTTCACTATTGATAGTAGTTCTATTTTTGCTGTAATAAGTTTCTAGGTTTTTTAAATCGTTTTGAATCAGAACACAGTCATCAATTGTTTTTATTTCTAGATAAATTTTTTTGTCATCTGCGAACATTAAATAGTTTGAATGATAGAAGCAGTCACCGATGTTAAATAAATAGGCGTTGTAGAACAAAGGTCCGAGTATTGAGCCTTGTGGGACACCAGATGTTACCATAATAAAATCACTACGAGCACTACCCAGTAACACTGCTTGCCTTCTGTTACTTATGTATGAAGTTACCCATCTGTGCAAATCACCATGAATACCCAAACTGTAAAGTTTACGTAAAAGGATGGCATGATCAAGACGGTCAAATGCTTTTTCAAAGTCCGTGTATATTACATCGACCTGCTGCCTGTCGTCCATGCTCATATATTTATATATATATATATAATTGGTTAAAGTAGCTAAATTTGTTGCAGTTGATCTTTTATTTATAAAACCATGTTGTTCAGTTGGTATTGATTTTAAGATTATGGGACTGATGTGTATAAAGATAAGTTTTTCAAAAATCTTTCCAAATATGTTTAATATGGAGATTGGGCGGTAGTGCTCAATTCTGCTTTTTGTTCCACTCTTATGTATAGGTATTATTAGAGCTTCTTTCCACTTACTAGGAAATGTTCCATAGGTTAAAGATTATTGAGAGAGGCTTGGCCAAGTGTTTTGCACATTTATGTATAAATAGGGGAGGTATGCTATCGCTACCAGGCCCTGTATTAGTTTTAATTGTATGTAGAATACGAGAAATATTTTTAGTACTAAAGTATATATTATGTAATATATCATTTGATTCTACGTTTGGAATATAGGAATAATCGTAAGAAGAAGAAGGTTTTTGAAAAACACTTTCAAAGGATTTATTAAATCCCGCACACACGTTCGTTTCGTTTGTGTATGATTCATTTCCTAATTTTAATGTATTAGGGTATGTAGAGTTGCTATTACGTATAGATTTTAAATAAGACCATAATATTTTAGGATATTTTTTAGAAGGCTTTGCATTTTATCCAAGTAACGCTCGTGGCACTGTTTCTGTAATTTCTTTTGTCTAGTACGTAGTATGCAAAATTCGTCATAATCACGGGGATTTTTATATTTTTTCCAATGTTTATGTTTACCAGGATAACCCAAAAATTTTTTAGAGTAGGCCAAGGTAACATGGAAAAAATAATTTATTTTTGAATTTAAAACTTTTTGGTGACCTGACTAGGCTGGACCATACCCAGAGCATCTAAAGGACCACATTAGCGAAACGAATAACCTTCATGGTTTATTACGACTTTAATTGTGATCGTGATCAACAAGGTTATGATAGCTTAAATCTCACTGTTGATATGCTGAGTTAATACCAAAGAACATAAAGATTTATTAAACTTAAGAGTAGCTAGAACTTATTTAATCGAAATATCATCCCAAGAATTAAGTTTTAAAGATTTAAAATTATTTAAGTCTGGAAAATAAAATTAAAAATTAATTTCTCACGCCCTAAATTTTATCTTTCTAGAAAAAAATTATAGGGTGATTTGAAGCTAGGACTACGGAACATTAATTAAGTAAACTTAGCATACAAACTTGGCCCAGTGCCAAGCCAAGGTCCTTCATTATAATGCTCATGCTGCACATGTAGTTAAGACAGTGCTAGACCAAGTTTAACATTAGTTATGAAGGCAAACTGAATATAAATTATACTACACGGTAATACTGCAAAATAGTTGCCTCTTGCTTAGTCTCACTTTATCTTCACTTAGTTAATATACTGACTTACAGAAAGGTGAACTGGAGTTCAGAACTCTAATAAATAAACTTGAGTTAAGAAAAAGTGTGAAAACTTTGTTAAAATTCAGCTGGCGGTTTTTACTAAAAAGTACGACGTAGCTTCACAATAACTTTAACGAATAACACGAGGTAATAAATTACTTCTTATCGTCTTGGTTAAAATCTTCCTCGTTTTTTTGAGAAACATTCCATTCTTACAATATTTTTAAACCAAGAGAGAGACTTTCCAATAAATGCAACGACCACGTAAGCCTTATTTAATTTAGGAACGGTTCTGTAACTCTCTAATACATACATCAATAATCACCTAGATCTCAATATAATGACAGCAGTCATGGAGAGATATATGACAATGCTCGGTCCAGTTTAGATAAATTACAGTAAAGTAAGTTAGTAAAGTTACAGCCTATATATGTCCTACTGCTGGGCACAGGCCTCCTCTCATTTCTGAAAGGGTATTAGGGCAAGGAAGTGTCCGCCGCGCTGCCCCAATGCGTGTTGACGAACTTCACATGTCCATCCATCTTAGTCCTCATCGCATCGCATCTGCATTTTGATCCTTAATCGACGATAAATGTAAATGTTTATGGACTACAGCATCCACTTACCATCAGGTGGACTATGTGCTTGTTTGCCACCCTTATTCTATAAAAAACATGCAATGGCAGTATAAACCACTGTATATACCACTACCACATGTCGTCCCGTGGGTGTCGTAAGAAGCGACGCAGGGAAACTGAAGCAGAAGCAGTAACATCTTCGTGATAATAATTCAAAATAATAACAATCTACAGTTGCCAAGCATGGCAACTGCGGTAAAATCGTTATGAGGCAATATATGGGGGAGGCTTATTTTCGGCAGTATTTTTGTAGGATGTGAACAAATTGATGGATGAAATAAGGAATAAAGTAAAAAACATTAATAAAACTTCTAAAGTAACCCGTTATTATAATATTATTACTCACTAGTCATCAGTTGTACCGTGTGGCGGGCCCAGCACAAGAAATTGGAGCATTAGAAGCCCATCTAGACATCGTATCAGCAACTCCTGCAGCTCGTTCTGCTTCAGGACAACTTGAGGCCTTAGTCAGACTTGCTCAAGAAGATAAACAAAAATGGCTTCAATATTTCGACCAAAAGGAAATGTCATACACCAAGATAGTTGACAATCTTACTGAGTAAGTAACATATTGTTAATATTTTGTATAATCTTAAGTGATTAACGGTAGTAATTTCTTACTTTTACTAGAACTGGGACTTAAGATTCAAGAGGGGATAATATATGTTACGTGACTTATGAAAATCTATTACCACAGAATTTCTAATAAGATTATCATTTTATAAATAATAATATTTAATATAATAATATAGTATAACATGTGTCTATTACAACAATCGCCAGTCTAAAACATAGAATCCTAGCAGTCAGTTTCTTACATCCTGATACTGCAACCCCAATAATGTAAACGGAGAAATTGATTTCGTTTATTCAAAATTTTAATCCATTAAGGAATCACAGATTTATTTTATTCAATATAGCCCATGGTATTGTAATTACAATAATTCAGCCAATGCCCGGTCTTTGGTCTGTCACATCTTGTCTTGAGACTTCTCGGTGAGAAAGGAGTTAAGCCTTAGAGTAATTACATACATACGTATGGAGTTTGCCATTATTTGGTGACAATAAGGCTAAAAAATCACTGATTATTAATTAGGCTGACTTATTTGACACAAGCGGAATGAAATTATAAACATCCCATTACTATTGCTGTTGCAACTTGTTTTAAGTAAATAAATATTTAACCCACGTACATAAAATCAAAAGACTACATGTTATTAGGCTGACACGTCTATGTTTATGTTCCTATTCCTAGGTGAAATACAAATACGACACTCACAAAATGTAACAGTCGATTAAGATCGTAATTTCTTGGTTTTAAAAAAAATAGTTCACTTGTTTCAGTATTCTTCGGGATGAAGAAGCTAAAACTAAAAGGGCGAAGTATGCCGCAAAACGGAGTGGTAGATCGATTAGTTGGGACACTTACTACAGATACGAGGAGGTACATCAAAATAATCTAAATATTTATTTATATATATATATATATATATATATATATATATATATATATATATTATTCTTCTGTACGTGTGTTTGGAGTTGTTTCGTTAGTCTTATGTCATGACCACTAGACGTAGAAATCTTAAATTTGAACAGTAACTGTTTTTTATGACAAAGACATCCACTACGAAAGGATTTTTGAAAACTCAACCCCAAGAGGATGAAATGAGGTGTTACAGTTTGTATGAAACGCTTTTCTTACGGGGCGATCGACTGAAAACTTACTGAAAGTACTCAGAAAATGAAATAAATGAATATGTAGTATGGATTTTTATAAACAACCCTTTATCAGAGTACCGACCAGGCAACACACACTGGGCTTTCAAACCAGTACGTGTTACCAGTGATGACTTATGAATCTGAGTCGTGAAGCTCAAGGTCGCTTAGCGAACTATGAAGAGAGCTATGGCTATGCTCGGGGTTTCTCTTCGTGATAAACTTAGAAATGAGGATTTCATATTTGTATTGAGAAAAATTGTTAAATGATTTTTATAACCTAAAAAATTGATACAAATACGTTTGTATTAAAATAATGAAATAAGTATTTTTAAATCTTTCGAAAATCTACCTGAAAGTCTTACAATGAGGATACAAAGTTTGCATGGAAAAAATGTTTTTACTTGCAGGGGGTAACCATAATAGAATATTATAACAATTATGAATAACACATATTTTAAAACTTTACATAAGTCTGCCCCTATAATTGTTAAACAAAACCTTAAGTTCTTAATTTTATCATTGGCTAGTATTAAGAAATTTGCAACTGGCATCAGCGTTGAATTAAAAATCAATAATATGACTGCTACTATCTATACTTTATAAATATTTAGGAGAACCTTTTAAGATTTTGCACGGTGTGAACTGGGTTATGTGGTATATGAAGTTTTAAAATGAATTATTCATACCAAACATTTAAGATATATTATTGTTCAACCCGGGCAAAGCCAGGGCGGGCCACTCGTATAATATATTTCTTTTTTAATACATCTAATTTAAAAATCCTTCAACATCTTACAGATTAACGATTACCTAGATGAATTAGGGGAGCAACACCCCAATCTGGTAACAGTTATTAACCCAGGGTTGAGTTACGAAGGTCGTCAGATCAAATACGTAAGGATCTCTACAACGCGATTCGAGGACTTGAGTAAACCCGTCATCATTATTGATGCAGCCGTCCACGCTCGCGAATGGATTACGCCTCCCGTCGCCTTATACATTATTAATCAACTGGTGGTTGATATTGTGGATAACGATCTGACAGAAAGACTCGACTGGGTGATCATTCCACTAGCAAATCCTGACGGCTACGAATACTCAATTACAGAGGTAATACGACAACAGACATGTTTTTATCCTTTATTTCTCAGAACATGAATGATAAATGCAACAATTTACCTAACGTGACCTCGTGGTGGTGACTTAAGGAGAACATTACCCCTTCTCATTTTCCAAATGTTGATGTTAAAGTCGACAATTGTCAGTTGACAATGGTCAGAATCTGATCAATATCACATAAAAAAGTAAACATTACAAAATTCTGACGTCATTCATCATAAACAAGTACTATTAATGTAGTCGAATTCATCAATGTAGTCGAATTCAATTATAGCCGCATTATTAAAGATATCTCAAAAACTACTGGTCAGATCTTGATCAAATTTATATGGAACCGCTTACACGAGAAGCACCAGCTTTCAAATAAAAAGGATCATCAAAATCTGTTCACCCAGAAAAGAGTTATGAAGTAACACACATAAAAAACCGTCGAATTAAGAACCTCCTCCTTTTTTAAAGTCGTTTGAAAATGAAAACTGTATCCGAGAATTAAATACGTAAGAATGTATTAAATAATCCAGAGTTTGAGTCCTAGGACGTCTTGAGTCTCAAGCCCCAAACTTTTCCATTTTACTCGAGATGCGCTCGTAGAGTCGTATTATAAGCATTATTTACAAAAAACTGATGGTTCAAAATAATATCTTAATGACTTATAAATAAACTTAAAAAAAAATTAAAACCGTCTTCAAAAATAAGAGTGACATTTTTCCACATTACTTAATAACTTCTGAATCAAATTCTAATATGTACTATGTAAATTTAACCAAGAATTATGGCCCGATTATTTTAAATTATTGAACCTTTTTATGTTATTATTTAGTGAGGTGGATTAAACCAATACACAAGCTCAATTTAACACATAGAACGTTGTCTATTATATTTACATTAAAGTTTTATCCCTTTTTACCACTCATTTCTGAAGGAGTTGTGAAGCAATAAGTACATTGCGCTGCACTAGTGCCTGATGGTAGACTTCAAATGTCCCCAAAATATTTAATTCCTCAGATATGCAGGTTTTCTCGCGATAGTTTTGTTTGCCGCCGAGCACGTGATAAATCAACACATGAAATAGCAATTATCAATTTCATTAGAGTCGGCGAGGATCGAACGGGGTTGCTGCGAAATATACGATGAGCACGTAGGCACTAAGCTACCTGTTAATCCCTCCTGCTTATTCACATATTCATTTCTCCGAGTGGGCTTATAAAATTAGTGTTTTTTGGTAGTTATGGCATGAAATTTTCGAATGATTCAAACCTGCGATATTTATATTCACACCATGCTCTAAACGCTAATGTTAATAATGCTCATGTACGTCGTTTTGACAAAAAGGCTACTGAATATTAACGTAAATACTCGTAACAGTCTTTTCTTGTCCATTTTGAGCGACATTTGTCGCCGTTTTAGTAGGTTTTAGATCTTTAGTCCTGACAGAGACGGGATAAAACTACAGAAATGTTCAAATGACCTTTAATATATCTTCGGAAATAGCCTATTCTATACGTGACTGATTCTATACACGAACAAGAAACGCGCCGTTGAGTAATGATATACTGTTTTAACACATTTCGTGAGCAAACTTTAGATTGAGACATCTGTAAACACTAAACATAATAAAAGAGTATAATGTTTTATTTAAAAGCCTACAGCTAATATTTAGAAATCTATTGTGGCTTAATAAGATTTTTTTAATACATAAGTGATTAACGTGTAAGGTCCACACTTATAATAATGTTTTCCGGACCGTTTCACGGCGGCCGGTTTCAACGGAGACTAGGTAACCGCGCACAAAAGAATTAAGGGGCATAATGCAAGAGCGCGTACGCAAGCACGAGTGCTCTCAATATCCCCTTACTCTCATACGTCCGATGGGACGGCAATTCGATACGACCGGAACCGGAGAGAAATCAGGCGCAGGTCCAACGGCTTCACATGCTTTCCGAGTTTCCGAGGCACGGGATGAAATATCGTCAACTTCATGACGCTGGGAGGCAATTGAAACTTTCTTGACAGAAAAACACCATACTAAAGATCTGGGACCACATGAACAGCTGGCGCATCTTATATTACGTTTCTACTGTATGTTTCTATTTATATCCGGATTTAAATTTTTTTAAAGGCCGGCTACGTATCTGCAATTCCCCTGGTGTTGCAGTTGTTCATGGGTGGCGGTAGTCACTTACCATCAAGTGAGCCGTATGATCATTTGCCCTCTCTTATATAAAAAATAACTTAGTATAGAAAGTAGTTACTCAGTGTATAAGTGTGCAGTGGGGCGTGGGGCGGCTCGATCGGCATGTGAGACAATCATAAGACGTTTTATTTTATTATCATTATTAATCCCAATACTTAAATGTACTCTTTCTTTCCTATTAAAGTAACATACATATTGTTAATAACGCAATATATCCTAGTTTAAACATTCTGTCAGTATTTTCATATAAAGATTGTATTTTTCCGTAAGGTGCAGATCTTGTGATCACTCCAGCATTTGTATGTTTGTTCAAATTGTTTTCAATCGGATTGTGGAGACTAAATAAATTAATATAAAAAATAATGTAAAGCTATTATATTATTTAAGTTAGTTCCCTGGAATAATTTCGAAGCTACGAGTTAGAAAAGATTTTAATAGTGAATACATTTATTCATTCCTTTAAACTAAAAGTTTAGCTATTCAACGTGTACCTACTTCGCTGCTATCTTTATGATATTAGAATTAACTTCTTCACGTCGCTTTCTAGTTTTGTGCCATAAAACGGTACGCGTATATCTAAAATAAATAATACACATAATGCTTACGAGCGAGAATTTATAAAATTATTTTAAAACTGTGTAATAAGAGAAGAGTGTGGTTTGCAAGATGATGTGGTGACCAGGATTAAGAAAGGAATGCTTCGGTGGTTTGGTCATGTGGAAAGAATGAATGAGGAAAGAGTAACAAAGAAAATTTATGGTGCAGAAGTGAATGGCAGAGTCGGAAAGGGACGTCCTAGGCGAAAATTTATCGACCAAATTGGCGATTTATTGAAAATGGGCCAAATTAGTAGTGCCCTTAACCGACGAGCATGTATGCGTAGGTGTACGGATGTGAAGGAGGCAAGAGAGGTGTGTCAGGATCGTGACAAATTGAAGTCTGTAGTCTCTGCCTACCCCTCTGGGTGACAGGCGTGAGTGTTTGTATGTATTTTAAAACTTTAATATTATAGTTCATTGCATTTGAAAATTAATTCGCCTTGAATTGTGTTAACGCAGTTGACACTAATATTTATGTGCCAGGACCGCTTATGGCGAAAGACGCGCTCTAACGTACACGATGGTGCTGAAGAATGTCTAGGTGTAGACGGCAATCGCAACTTCGACCACTACTGGGGTACTAGTGAAGCCAGTGCAGACCCCTGCAGTCTTATTTATGAAGGACCAGCTCCCTTTTCCGAACCTGAAATCCGCGTTATTAGAGACGTGATCATGCAGAATTTGAACCGAGCTATAATGTACATTTCGTTGCACAGTTTTGGTAGTATGTTCCTGTATGCGTGGGGTAATAATGGTGAGTAACAGTAATAATAAATTAGTAATTTTAATAGTTTATATTTTATAGAATCAACAACAACAAACAGTCATAAGTGGAAGCTGAGGTCCATAGACACTACTATAGATATCCTCGCTAAACAATCAAAATTTAGACGCGTATTCATCACTAAGGATTTAGATAAAAAGCCTCGTTACTAGTAAAGAAGATCTCCAGTTCTCTACAAGCACCATAAGCCATTTAGCATCAAGTTCTTCGTTCTACTAAAACTTTATCAACTTTAATAATGACTATTGTGTAAATAACGCATTTCCGATTCCAGGACAAGTTTCCCTTCATAAAGACACATCGGAAGGCGTGCCCAATATAAAAAAGGTGTTGCTTGACGTATGATATTTATGCGATTCTGATACAAGTGATCCAGTTTTGCTAATTTTAGTACGAAATAGTATTATCGATGTTTCTAAATTAAAGCCTACGCGAGCGAAGCCGCGGATAAAAAGATAGCTATCTCATATATTTCCAGAATTTTTCTAGGAACAGGAAAGACAGTTGGCCGCTATCACGCATAAATTATATTATCAATATCATATATATGTTTTTATTTACTTAACACACAGGTCATTCAAATTTACGCTAAAGTAGGAATGCCGCGCTACATTGGTAGTAAACTTTATTATGACTTCTAAACAATGTAAAGTTATTTAAATTTACATTAATGAAAATATTTTCACAGGTACTTTGCCGTCAAATGGTCTAACCCTTCACGTGGCGGGTGTGCGAATGGCAACAGCTATTGAGGAATTGGCTCTCGAAAAGGCTGACCCTTACATCGTTGGCAATGCAGCTAATGTCCTATACTATTCCACTGGTACTTCCAGAGACTGGACTCGAGCAGTTGGCATTCCTCTCACTTACACACTCGAGCTACCCGGATACGAATACGGGTTCCTACTCCCGCCGGAATATATCGAACAAATAGTTAAAGAAACTTGGTACGGAATCGCTGCTGGAGCACGCTACGTTTTATCTCTATACAACTAACTATTGTGAAAATTAATTAAATTTATTTTATACCCTATGAATTATGTTCTTGGTGCCGATTAAACCTCTACCTAAAGAAACATTGGATGGGTTAATTTTTCTGTTAAAACAACAATAATTTTATATCAAATGAGAAGAATTATGTATGACAGTTTTATTTTGTAATTGTATTACAATTTATTATTAGAACGAGCCGATATACATATTTATAGATTAGCTTATCATACAATAAATAAAAACTCGGTGAATAGGAATATAAATAATATTAATAACATATTCAAAATAGTTAATTTTATTCTTGCTACAGATTTTAAAAAAATCAAACAAAAATAATTTTATGTTTACCCATAACGTCATGCCGATTTTTTTCAATCTCGCTTTTTTTTGCAAGCCGTCTACCCCGTGTAAATTTTATAATAATTTAATAAACAGCTTGAATTTTAAATTCAAACGTCCCTAACAAATCATTACCATCATCATCATCGTTCAAAACCATCACAATTCCACTGCTGAACATAGGCATTCCCCCAAGGAATGCCACCATGGTCCTGAGTTACCTGCATGCATCAACTTCCTGAATATACTAGTCTCTTTCTCTCGTTAGAGAGTTTTATATTCCATAAAAGTAACGCAGTCGAAAGTGCACAGGTCGAGGTTGTACGACACTATTGTCGTCTCTTTAGAATAAGTCAAAATATTTTATTTTATTTAGACTTATTTAAAGCTGTTATGAACGTGTACATTTACCAACTGCTTAGGAAGAAACGAAAAGAAACATTGGGGTTATTGATTTTTCAATAATGTAGTGATCCGTCCCGGCCTGTGTAACAGGTGATTTCTTGGTTTTGATAACAGTGCCATCTATCGGGCCAAATTGAGTTTTTAAATCATCCAGGGACCCATTTAAATACACACAAAAACAAATCACCGAAATCGGTCAAGTTGTGTTTGAGTTTTAGCGAGACAAACGGATAGCAATTGATAGACAATAATCTCTATTATACATTAGTAAATAATAATTGTGAGACTAGGCTGTGTGCCTGCGGTGCTGTAAGTAAAATATTTCTTTTTTTATGCTCTTGTTCTGTAAGTATAGATTTTATTACTTTTTTATATTTTTTGTTATTTTTGTACATATCTATACATTTAATGTAAATAATTTGCATGTTTCTGGCTGATAGGTTTTCCTCAAAGGAGAGGTCAGCGGTGGCCGCATCACAACACCTCGTACAGTGTACAGATTGTTCACAACCACGCTTTTTCAAAGGGCAAAGAGGCCTAAATATTCATAAAACCAGAACCCACAAATCACTACAAGTCCAAGATTACCCCCCACAAATAGATCGCCCATCGAACGAAAACATTTCCTTAAAATTAAGCTATTTAAAGTTCAATTGTCCAGTCATAAAAAGAATACCAAGAGGTGCAAGAAATAGTGTAGCCCTCTCATTGTCGTCATGCATCAATGACATAGTAAATAAAAATGATTCAGAAAGTTGGAAAAAATTACTCACTTTTTCATATCGTACACTGCACGTTGAAAAGGATGGTGAAGGCAAAGGCATCTCTCTCACGCAAAGAATAAAAGATGATTGCTTTAGCTCAGTAAACTCGGTCGACAATAGTGACACACAGAATGAATTCATAAATAAAATTAGCTATTAAAAAAACTGAATCAAAGTTGAACGATGGTGTTTTGAGAGGTGCAGCTCGCCTCCTTTTCTCGAGTGATGCGGTGCCTCCTGATACTCCGGAGACTTTGTTTTCCCTGAGAGCTAAACATCCACTTCCATCGGCTCCCTTAAAGTTACCGGATGCTCCTGACCCCTCTGAGCGTACACCGGAAGCCACTGCTGAGGAGGTACAGGCTGCGATCGATTCCTTTATTAATGGATCGGCCAGTGGTCTTGATGGTCTTTCACCTCAACATTTAAAAGATCTTCTATGAGGTGCTAGGGGAAACACTGGCCAAGACCTTCTAAATGTCTTGACGTAGCTTGTAAATTTAATGCTTTCCGGAAAAGTTTGCCCAAACATAACGCAGATACTTTATGGGGCAAACCTGTGCGCCCTTAAAAAAAAGGTTGCAACTTTTCGGCCCATATCAGTTGGTAACACAATTCGCCGCGTTGTTTCAAAGGTTTGCTGCAAACATGTCCAGCCAGACCTCGCGGCCATATTCCAGCCTGTGCAGCTAGGTTTCGGGATAAAAGGCGGATGTGAAAGGGCTGTTCATGCGGCGCGCACCTTTCTGAAACAATGCGGCGGTGAGGTGTTGCTGAAGGTGGATGTTGAAAATGCGTTTAACTCAGTAGACCAAGGAGCTCTGCTGACACAGGTAAAACAAAATATTCCATCCATATACCATTACCTTTGGCAATGTTACAGTTCACCATCTTCACTCATGTACAAAAAACACCAAATTTTATCCGCTGTTGGTTGTCAGCAGGGTGTCCCGCTTGGTCCGGCAATTTTTAGTCTGGCAATTCATCTATTTATTTCTGGTCTCAAATCAAAATTCAATGTCTGGTATTTAGATGATGGAACACTGGAAGGCGAAGCGAACTCAGTGCTTGACGATTTAACCAGTCTTGTTGCTACTTTCAATTCTATTGGCCTCAAATTGAATTTTTTAAATTACTTTTTGTTAATGAGAATTTGCCCACCTCCGAAAAAGATTATTATTTTTATTATTTAGCAAATTTAACTCCCTAGCCCCAAATATAAAAATAATTAACAGCAAACTCCTTTCAATGCTTTGTGAGTGAACAGATTTTAAAATTTGAGGAGTCATCCAGTCGTCTAAAAGAAATTAGCCCACACATGGCATATGCCATGCCATACTAAAATACTATCTTTTTGTGCCAAATTTTACATACGTGCTGCGGTGTTCAACTCTTTGGATGCACGGCCCATTTTTAAATCGCCTCGATGATATTATAAGGAAAACTATAATAAAAATTCTAAATTGTCCATTAAATGAAAATTCCTGGGTTCAGGCCACTCTTCCGATTAGACTTGGTGGTCTAAGCATCAGAAGAGTTTCCAGCGTAGCACTTCCGGCTTTCTTGTCTTTAGTTCATAGCAACCATCACTCGGTGATGTAGAGGTCTAGTGCTTGGCTGAGGCCAAGGAAGCCTGGATTAATAAGACCGGGCCGGACCAAATCTTTCCGACAAACCCAGCTTCGCAGAGGCATTGGGATGAGCCACTCTGTATCCAGATTCGAAAAAACCTATTAGAAAACTGTGCGAACCCTACAGAGCGAGCCCGTCTTTTAGCATCTGTGGAGAAGGAGTCGGGCTATTGGTTTAATTGCGCTGCCCTCATCGAATATCGGTACACTCTTGGACAGTACTACTTTCTCACTTTCTATCAGCCTGAGATTGGGTTTAAAAACCAATGAGCTCCATCGCTGCCACTGTGGTAAAGAGGTCGACATTCTTGGCCACCACGGCCTGGCGTGCCAGCGAAGTGCTGGTCGCATCCCTCGTCATGCAGCCATTAATGACGTCATTCGACGAGCCTTAACCAGTGCAAACGTACCTACAATTTTAGAGCCAAACGGTATATTACGGGACGATGGCATGAGGCCTGATGGAATGACGCTCATTCCATGGAAAAATGGGCGCTCCTTAGTATGAGATGTAACTAGTGTTGACACATTAGCGCCATCACATCTTGCGGCGACTGCACAGAAGGCAGGCGCTGCTGCTGCTGTTGCCGGGTCTAACAAGTGGCGCAAATATGTGGCCCTCGGAGAGGGATACATGTTTGTGCCGTTTGGTGTAGAAACGCTGGGGCCGTGGGGTCCTGATGCAAGACGTTTGTACAGGGATATCTCATCATGCCTTGTCAATGTCTCTGGTGACCCAAAAGCTAGAAGATATTTTGGTCAGCGGATCAGCCTCGCATTACAGCGAGGCAACTCAGCCAGTTTTCTGGGCACACTACCAACAGACGGCGGCGATTTAGCAAGTATTTTTTACTTAAATTAAGCGTTTTATACTGTATAATTTTGTAAAATACTATTTTCCTTTAACTCGTATATTATGTTAATTAAAAATATTTATGTTTTATTAAATTATTTACTATTATTTTATATAAATTAATTTAATTTGAAATACAATATCCCTAGTCTAAGTATTCTTAAGAAATAAAAATTAAATATTCTTTTGATTTATATAAAAAAAAAACTATCGCAATGTGCATAGTATTGGAAGAACTCAAATATAAATTTTTGTGTCTGGGTGTGGTGATTTACTCGTATTATATGGAAAAGCCTTTTAACTATGAGCGACCGTGAATATTAAGCATCGTTTGGATCTTGAAGTAAGTTCTGAAAATTAAACGACCCTCTATTTTATCTCTTTCTTGCGCCTAAAAACAAAATGAACTGTCTGTAATCCAATAATTTACTTAAGACAAGTTTTAGAAGTGTTAAACGAACGCCTTATATAATTACGCAACTTGATCCTCTTTGTTGAAATGCCTCAAGGGCGTAAATAAGTTAACACTTCTAACATTTGCGGTAAAGGGAAAATTTGCCAATTATCTTAACAATATTAACATATTTACTAAAGTTACTTATTATAAATTAGATAACTACATACTCTCTAAGTTAAAATACCTAATTCTTAGCGGTGGTAGCTAAGAAGAAAAAATATTAATTTACTATGTACCTACTCGACGAAAAATGAAACCTGTATTTCTGAAAAATCAAACGACGTGGACATGTCCCCACGCTCAATGCTCTCACTAAATACTAGAATCAAATAACAACTTAGTGCTGCTGTGTTTCGTATGGTAAGTGTAGAGAACTGGAGATCTTTTTTAATGGAAACAAGGCATTGCATCTTAGTACTCAAAGGTGACAACGCATCTGCATTTTGATACTTAATTGAGGATAGATGTTGATTTCCATGAGCCACAGCATCCACTCACCATTAGGTGGACTGCGTGCTCATTTGTCATCCTTATACTTTGAAAAAATCCATTGAAACAGCACTGTGGAGTCTTTCTTGAATATGAGAAAAGGCTTGTGCACTGAAGTTGATCACACTCGTATATTATAGACTAATTGAAAAACCAGCAAGTGTTTTCCCATCTGTGTATACCAATTTGGATATGCTGCAGCGCCATCTAGCGGTGAGTTAGAACAAAATAGCATAAAAACGTTTTTCATAAAAATAAAAAACAATATATCTACCAAATTTCTTGGTTATCGGTTTATCTGTCAAACGGTGACGAAGCCAATTTTTTTTCCATCCAAACTTTATACATTTTTGTTTATCTTCTTATTATTATGAAATCAGCTGTGACAAATATCCACAACATTACCCCAGCCTCCGTATGTGGTAGGGTTTCGTTACACTAACATTCTTGGCAGGCGGTTGCAGTGTTCAGTATTTTCACTCAAGTTATACGGCTGCCCATAACATGGTTTTAATATTAAAATCCAGCGAATGGAATGATTATCGCACTAATGAAATTAAAGAAAATGAGTGGGATATATGATACGGAGCTCATAACAAAAAAAAAGGTGAAGGAGGTAGGGGGAGAAGGTAGTGGTCGTGGTCGGATCTCCTTATGCTATACGTCTATATATAAGATCAAGTATTTAGGATATGTAGGAAAAAAGACTGAGTTATCTCATAAATTTATTAAAATTAAAAAAGTAATTTATCTTTCCTAACATGCTATGCGTCTCGCACATTGACGCTTGACAGGTCACCTTTGATTCTACTCTCCATCGTCGATAGCTTATCTAAGACGATTACACATAATGGAACTTTGATTACAGTGGTTGTAATTTTTCACTTCTCTGGAAGGCAAAGAGATCTTTCTGCCATCTTCACAACATATTCACAACAGCACGACCTAGCGGCAAATTTTGTATTACAATGAAAAAATAAGACAAGTCAAGAGAAAAATTATTTTGTTGCTGTTTCAGCTCTACCAATTATTTTTTATATTAGTATGGAGGAAATATGAAAATGTCAATCATCTTCATCATCACCATTACAGCCCTTCACAGGTCCACTGCTGAACATAGACCTCCCCCAAGTAATGCCACAAAGCACGGTCCTGAGCCACCTGCATCCATCGACTTCCTGTATATCTTACCAGGTCGTCACTCCGTCTAGTGGGGGGTCGCCCTACACTACGCCTACCGGTACGAGGCTGCCACTCGCGAACCTTTCTTCCCCATCGGTTAACGGTTCTTCGAGCTATATGGCCGGCCCATTGCCACTTCAGCTTACTAATCCGTTGGGCTATGTCGGTCACTCTGGTTTTACTGCGGATAACCTCATTTCTGAGTCTATCACGCAGAGAAACTCCGAGCATAGCCCTCTCCATAGCTCGCTGAGCGACCTTGAGCGTCCTCATATGGCCAGCAGTGAAGGACCACGTCTCAGATCCGTAAGTCATCACTGGCAACACGCACTGGTTGTACAATCTAGTTTTAAGAGATTGAGGTATACCTGACAAGAACTCGTGTCGTAATTTCCCGAACGCTGCCCAGGCGAGTTGAATCCGTCGAAGTTGGACTTATCTAGTCGGACTATTTGTCCCAGGTAAACGTACTCGTCAACAACTTCGAGCATAGTGCTCCCAACAACTACCGGCATAGGTGTGACATGGACATTAAACATGATCTTTGTTTTGTCCATGTTCATCTTAAGACCTATCCGTTGGGAGACACCATTGAGGTCATTGAGCATAGTGCTAAGGTCCTCCAGCGATTCTGCCATAAGGACTATATCGTTGGCAAATCGAAGGTGAGTGATGTTAATACCGTATTCTACCAGTCCAGTAGCTTGAAAACGTCTTCCAATGCAGCGGTGAAGAGTTTCAGGGATATTACGTAACCCTGTCTTACACCTCTCTGCAGTTGGATAGGTTTCGAACTCTGGTTCTGTACTCGGATAGCCATCGTAACCCTACTGTATAAACACTTCAGCACTTCGATATACCGATAGAAAAAGTCAATGCTTAAATTCAATTATATGAAACTCACTGTTTCATATCAAATATATTCCTTATCATATTATATTCCTTAACGAATTTACATCAAAAAAATCGGCCAAGTGCGTGTCGAGCCACGAACAGTGTAGATGTAGGGTTCCGTAGTTGCCTATACGAAAATGGTAATTGTTGCCTATCTATCTATTAGTCCCCGGCAGTGCAACCACATTGTTTTACTACGGAACCCTAAAAAGCTAAAAAATAACTTACAAATCCTAAACTGATCCTATCCATTATTTACAAAACTCACAAACGACCTAAAGTAATGAAAAACACAACAGCCATTACGGGCAAGCAAAATTAATTTAAAACTTTTAAGTGTGGTATTAACGTTTTAACGTTATGCCCTCTAAGCTTTCGAAGGGTCTTGTTTAGATGCCAAGCTTTAAGTATATGAAAGTCGCTAAGTAATTTAATATTGTTTTAGCTAAAACAAAACTTATACAGGGTTTGAGGTTTTCTTATATAACAAAAATTATGGGTGATTATAAATATGTGAGCATCCGGGTTCCATCCACGCCGGCACCTATACTAAAATGTTAATAATTGCGACTCAGACTAATAAAGAAGTACTTCTTTTTTTGACCTGAGAATTTCAATTTTAAATGATGATTTGCAAATTGAATAAATCTAATTTTACGGACTTTTTCGCTTTCAATTTCAACTTTTTCAATTCCCAATCATGGTCACGGATGGAGGCTGAGATGTTTGATATTATGGTTAACGAAGGTTACCTTCAAGTTTCAGCTTCGCGAATCATCCTTGGTAGAAATCGGTGTTCTTTTGAGAGAATTTGTGATCTATAATATCTAATGTAATCTTTTTTTATACAAGAGGGGCAAACTAGTATAAGCTCACCTGATAATAATTATTCACCGCCGCCCATTAACAACTGTATTAATCCAACTATGAAGATCCGTAGCCGGCTTTTTAAAAAGGAGTAAGCTCGTGTTTTAAGGGTATCTAAATCGTATAACTTTGGAAAAATCGTCGTTGGGAAACGA
Organism: Parnassius smintheus behrii; assembly: GCA_036936625.1. Taxonomy (NCBI): domain Eukaryota; kingdom Metazoa; phylum Arthropoda; class Insecta; order Lepidoptera; family Papilionidae; genus Parnassius; species Parnassius smintheus. Next base: position 34,575,661 of record JAUPFT010000012.1, on the reverse strand, counting down.
AAAATAAGTAACCTCCTGACAAATAGCACAGTGGTGGCAAGCATACAGATGGTGTGAATGGTATCGTGAGTTTTGTCGCGATCAGGACCGAATTAAGCAAGCGCGGGGCCTGTAGCAAATTCTATCGAGGGGCCCTTGATTTTTTTTCGCCCGAAGCAAATAAGGGCATACCTCCGATTACGGGGGAGGGAGGTGGTGAATGCTCATAGCATACCACGCGGCTGGCTATGTGGTTATGGGGAGACTTTTACCCACTAAACACAACCTTTTGGAATTGGCTTTATAAACTATCTTTAAGCCGTAAACGGACGCGACTCTCTTTGATGAAAGGAGGGCGCAGGGGCTCTTTATCTGCTATGGGTTCTTAAGTATAAAGGGGTAAAAAATAAATTAAATACTCAATACGTTTATTTGCCATCTATAGGCTACAATTTTGTCGATGTTTAATAATATAGTAGATTACTATAGGCCCAGATAAACTCTGACTAAAGAAACGGGATTGTCCTTTCAATTTATAATGATTTTGATAAGAGACTATTAGTTTAAGACTTTTAAACTTTGAGAGACTATTAAGTTGGAGAACAATGTGATGGCGATGGGACTGTAGTTGGATGGGTCTGAGCGGTCATCTTTTTTAGGGATCGCGTGCACAAAGGCGGAATAGACGCGTAAGAACCGGTGCCAACTCTAGAACACATGTTTTAGGCACAATTAGGGGAATTCCATCAAGCCCACTCGACTTTAGGGACAGGAACGCCTTGCGCGTTAAACGCTGTGAATACAGTACATCCGGCACACACCACTCACGCCGCGGGGGTATGTTCCCTCGTCGCCAAGATGCAAAAAGAAAACCTAAAAGTTCAGCTTTCCGTTTGTGGTGTGGGCCAGCGAGTCATATTCCCTGCGCAAAGATAGTGATGATGGTTTACAGAAATTGCCTTGGACAGCCTTGCCGAGGGATCAGAAAGCACGAGTTCCTGGAGGAAGGTAAACTAGTTTCTCACTAATTCTCCCAATGTGCTACGACTTTGCCCTAGCAATAACTCTTTTGAAGGACCTGGAGGCAGAGGAATTAGGAATAAAGAACCAAGATTGAAATCTCAATAAGGGCCACTCCTAGAGATAGAGATGGAATGCTTCATTACCAGTAAAACCGGTTCTCGTTATTCACCATACGAAACTCGATAAGTCGCGGTGTGACTCTACCACGTAAAATCGACGTGAGTGGTGGGATATCTCTATACAATACCTTATTACCTTTATAGCCTTTCAAAAGTCCACTGCTGAACATAGACCTCCCTTGTTGATTGCATCGTATCAACTTTGGCAGATATCCCCATATCTGCCAAAGTTGCCAAAGTTGTGTTTTTAGTATGGTTTAAATTGCAAGAGTTTGGTTTGAAATTAGTCTCGAGGTTGTGATCTTGGAGCCAGCAATTTATTTAAATTTAAGTAAGAGGTTAAAAGGTGGTGTAATTCTGTGCTGTTGGGACTGCAAAAAGAACACAAGGAATATTACATATCATCATCATCATCATCATCATTACAGCCCTTAACAAGTCCACTGCTGAACATAGGCCTCCCCCAAGGTATGCCACAAAGCACGGTCCTGAGCCACCTGAATCCATCGACTTCCTGCATGTCTTACCAGGTCGTCACTCCATATAGTATTAGTAAGTACGAAGATATGTGTCCTTGTATATGGTATGCTCATGGCATTCATGCAGCCGATGCATGAATGCCATGAGCATACCCAGCCATTGGTCGTTTAATAAAAATACTCATTATAATAATATAATAATAATAATTTATTTACAAGAAATATGGTAGTTACAGGATTAATAATTTGGTATGGTACAATCATATTTCGCCAGTGGCATGCAATTATATAATTTTATAATTGTCAGTCTAGTGCTATAAATGTTCTATGAATATCAATGGTTAATTACAATTTCGTGATAATCCTAAGAATAAAATGTCGCAAGATAAATAACACACATATACATAGACATTAACAATAAACAAGAAATAATAAAAAAATCGATCCAGTCTTAATGCCAAAACAAAATAAAAAAAATAAAAATATCGTCAAGTTAAGGTGTACACAAGTCAAAGTGGTTTACAAGAATCAAAAGGTCCACATCCACAAATTGCCCGTACACATTTCTTTTGGATAAGGAATGCTCTATTAAAAAACGTTGAATTACCCCAGATCAAAAAACCCATAGCGTAGCACGGACACTACATATCTATGATAAGCTGTTATAGCAGCTTATTTAGGGGCGAGGTATTTTATTTCGGCAACCTTTTCAATTTCTTGACTTTTGATTTAATTTTAAATATATTTAATATTAATAATATTGCTGCACTAAGCAATTACTCGATATTACTATCATAAACGTCAAAGGGTTTATCGTAGAATAATAACAATTTGGAGTCTTCTTCTTTTGTTCGGATCTGGTGGCTACAAGAAAAAACAGTCAGAGTGTAAAAGAACGTTGCCACGTTACTCGGTAAATATAACGTAGCTGCAAATTCCCGAAAGCCCACACCATTTTTGGAATAAGCCTGACAGCCCGTATCATTGACCACTAGTCTCAACTCCACTCTAGAGACTATGTAATGGGCTGAAAATTACAAGAAAATTAAAAATGATCAAAAGAACTAGCATTGTAAGGATTATCGCGAGGGGTGTACGAGTACGATGTTATTTTAGTTTGTTTTATAATAATACATGTTATATTTATAAAGAAAATAAGTAAAAACTACTTTTTAAAATTATATATCCTTATATTCTTCAAAATGTTTAGTAGTGGAGGCGTAATAGACTCCACCGCCCCATATCCTCCCGTGGGTGTCTTAAGACAAAGGAAATTAAAATATCTGTTTTAAGGGCAGGATCTTTCCAAAAACAACTTAAAAACTGCGATTGCCTAACCGCCTGCCAAGCGAGGAAACTAAGGCGGATATACCTCCTCTGAAGTAATCTATGGGGGAGGCTAATAGTCAGTAGTGGACTTTTTATAGTACGTAGGAGATATTTGCCATTGTTGCCACGCTTGGTGGGCGAATTGGCAACTGCAATTTTTTGTTGTTGTTATTACGAAGGGGCTGGTTTGTTTCCCTCTGTCGCCTCTTAGGACGCCTACGAACGAATTTTTTTATAGAATTGGGTGACAAACGAGCACACAGTGCACCTGATGGTAAGTGGATGCTGTGGCCCATAGACATCCACATTTATCCTCAACTAAGGAACAAAATGCTAATGTGTTGTCACCCCTGAGGACTAAGATGGAATGCCTTGATTCCAGTAAAAAGGGTCTCCGGTTCTTTACACTCACCATACGAAATACAGCAGCATTACGCTGCTGTTTTACGCTGGTATTCTGTGTGAGCGTGGTCCTGCCCCGGTCGAGCCGATCAATTCTTCCTGCAACTATAATATGTGTGGCTATACCATGTAAAATAATATTCTTACACCGCCTTACTCTTACACCTCTTACACTCTTACACTCTTTACTACCTCACCTTACGCTTATTCTTACATCGTGGACAGCTAATAAATATTTAAAAATAGTTTAAATAACATTTTAATAAGTCATGCAATTATGTCCTCTTACGAGTTGAGCGTTAATTGAGCCACAGGACCTTTCGATAGCAGCGAACGGATTTCTGTACACTACGCGGTAAAGAGTAATAGTGTATTTTATATCTAGAATTGGTTTTTTTTTTAAAAAAAAAGAATAATAACAATGCTATAAACATTACCATTATTCCCCTTAGCCACTCGTGGTAAGCTTAAATTGCTTGTGTTACGAGTGGTTCACGCCAGTAGTTGAATGGCGGATTCGAACCCACGATCTTTTTGAGTTCGCGGTCCGCGCCCTGCTTAGTGTATTTTACTACTGTCCGCTGTCGCTACTGGCTACTATCGCTTCTATATATGAATTTATTATATAGTGCGTTGGGGTACTACCGGACGGATTTTCGACTAGTTAAAAGAAGCTGACAAAAACTCTATTTTCTCGACATCCATATACGTCAGATTTCTAAAACCTGGTGCAAATCGTTAAGACGAGCTCTTAGCACGATTTGAAATTCGTTTTTAACCCGCGCGTCCCACAGTGGGCGGAGCGCAAACGGCAGTCGGAGAGCGCAGCGTGAACACAGTATGCGCCATAGACATACCTAAGCTGTTTTTAATATTTCTATGGTATGTGCGCAAAGCAAGCAGATAATTCACCTCCAAACAAAAACTTTTCCGTGAGGTCTCCTATTCGCAACACTACTAGGTATTATAGTAATAATATTTTGAGTACATACTCACTAACATCAAAACTACGAGGTCTGGAGTCTGGACATCACACTATATTTGAATTATCAATATTATTTAAAAGTCAGTTTTATGATATGAGCAGGTACTTAGTCAACTATTTACATACATATATATACATTTAAAACGACAAGTCTAAAAAAACCCAAGTTTCGTTGGCAAAATAGCTAAAATAACAGAAAAAGAATAGTTTCAAATAAAACTACTTGAAAATTCATATTTATTTTACTGTTTTGTATTACCTTACCTTCGGACTTGATGGAGTGACCTGAAGGTATACTTTTGTAATCGCTATTGGAACTGGTCCCCGAGTACTACCCGGTGTGCCGAGTTTGGGCTCGTTTTGTTAGGTATGATGAGAGTTTACCTCCGGACTTGACGGAGTGACCTGAAGGTGTAATTTGGTAATCGCTATTGGAACTGGTCACCTAGTACTACTAGGTGTTCCGAGTTTGTGCTCGTTTTGTTAGGTATGATGAGTCCTTACCTCCGGACTTGACGGAGTGACCTGAAGGTGTACTTTAGTAATCGCTAATGGAACTGGTCGCCGAGTACTACTAGATGTGCCGTGTTTGTGCTCATTTTGTTAGGTATGATGAGAGTTTACCTCCGGACTTGACGGAGTGACCTGAAAGTGTAATTTGGTAATCGCTATTGGAACTGGTCACCTAGTACTATTAGGTGTTCCGAGTTTGTGCTCGTTTTGTTAGGTATGATGAATCATTACCTCCGGACTTAACGGAGTGACCTGAAGGTGTACTTTGGTAATCGGTATTGGAACTGGTCCCCGAGTACTACCAGGTGTGCCGAGTTTGGGCTCGTTTTGTTAGGTATGATGAGTTCTTACCTCCGGACTTGACGGAGTGACCTGAAGATGTACTTTGGTAATCGTTATTGGAACTGGTCGCTGAATACTACTAGATGTGCCGTGTTTGGGCTCGTTTTGTTAGGTGTGATGAGTCTTTACCTTAGGACTCGACGGAGTGACCTGAAGGTGTACTTTAGTAATCGCTAATGGAACTGGTCGCCGAGTACTACTAGATGTGCCGTGTTTGGGCTCGTTTTGTTAGGTGTGATGAGTCCTTACCTCCGGACTTGACGGAGTGACCTGAAGGTGTACTTTAGTAATCGCTAATGGAACTGGTCGCCGAGTACTACTAGATGCGCCGTGTTTGGGCTCGTTTTGTTAGGTGTGATGAGTCCTTACCTCCAGACTTGACGGAGTGACCTGAAGGTGTACTTTAGTAATCGCTAATGGAACTGGTCGCCGAGTACTACTAGATGTGCCGTGTTTGTGCTCATTTTGTTAGGTATGATGAGAGTTTACCTCCGGACTTGACGGAGTGACCTGAAGGTGTAATTTGGTAATCGCTATTGGAACTGGTCACCTAGTACTACTAGATGTTCCGAGTTTGTGCTCGTTTTGTTAGGTATGATGAGTCATTACCTCCGGACTTAACGGAGTGACCTGAAGGTGTACTTTGGTAATCGGTATTGGAACTGGTCCCCGAGTACTACCAGGTGTGCCGAGTCTGGGCTCGTTTTGTTAGGTATGATGAGTTCTTACCTCCGGACTTGACGGAGTGACCTGAAGATGTACTTTGGTAATCGTTATTGGAACTGGTCGCTGAATACTACTAGATGTGCCGTGTTTGGGCTCGTTTTGTTAGGTGTGATGAGTCCTTACCTTAGGACTCGACGGAGTGACCTGAAGGTGTACTTTAGTAATCGCTAATGGAACTGGTCGCCGAGTACTACTAGCTGTGCCGTGTTTGGGCTCGTTTTGTTAGGTATGATGAGTCTTTACCTCCGGATGAGCGATTACCAAAGTACACCTTCAGGTCACTCCGTCAAGTCCGGAGGTAAGGACTCATCACACCTAACAAAACGAGCCCAATCATGAATTGGATAGGTTTCGAACTCTGGTTCTGTACTCGGATAGCCATCGTAGCCCTACTGTACAAACACTTCAGCACTTCGATATACCTATAGAAAATGTCAATGTTTAATTCCATTATATGAAACTCACTGTTTCATATTGTTGCGCGGCTAAGTTGACATCCGGCACTAGCGCCATCTAGTGTCGGGTAACGGAGCGAGGGAAGAGCTTTGCAGAAAATAACATCACTAATCTTTCAACCGACAGCGCCATCTGTCGTCGAAACGAAGAACTAAGCTTCTGGAAGCTGACTCTTGAACTTTCGGCGCTTTGTCGATTGGTGCGCGTATTTACTTGAATGTTCTGGATGATTCGGTACCAATGTGTATTTATAGGCGCTGCAAGGTGCGATCGGGGAAGTATTGAAGTTGGCGAGACAAGCGAAGCTTCGGAGCGGAATAAAGTGAATCAGTGTGAATAATTATTAGTGTTTTTAACTTTAATTAGTGTAAAGTAAATTAAAGTGTTAATTTAGGTAATTCTATCTGCAATTTTTATTGTCACGAACCTCAAGCTCGTAACAATATCAAATATATTCCTTATCATATTATATTCCTTAACGAATTTACATCAAAAAAAACCGGGCAAGTGCGTGTCGAGCCACGAATAGTGTAGATGTAGGGTTCCGTAGTTGCCTGTACGAAAATGGTAATTGTTGCCTATCTATCTATTAGTCCCCGGCAGTGCAACCACATTGTTTTACTACGGAACCCTAAAAAGCTAAAAAATAACTTTACAAATTCTAAACTGATCCTATCCATTATTTACAAAACTCACAAACGACCTAAAGTAATGAAAAACACAACAGCCATTACGGGCAAGCAAAATTAATTTAAAACTTTTAAGTGTGGTATTAACGTTTTAACGTTATGCCCTCTAAGCTTTCGAAGGGTCCTGTTTAGATGCCAAGCTTTAAGTATATGAAAGTCGCTAAGTAATTTAATATTGTTTTAGCTAATACAAAACTTATACAGAAAAATTGATAGGGGCGTACTCCAATGGTTTGGGCACGTTGAACGAATGAGTGAAGACCGAATGGTGAAGAAAATATATAGAGCGAAAGTTAATATAGTCGGAAATCACGACTTATTTTTCCTTCAGGTGGGATATGACAATAAGTACGGCTGTTGATGCGAGTAATAACTGTAAGTTTAATCACAAAACACATTAGTACTTATGAATAATACACGTTACATACAGGAGACCTATGTTTACAAAGACAATGTAATGCTAAATACCTGAATCAACAACAAGTACAATCACTATTTGTTTACACAGTGTCAAAGGCGCGAGCTATGAGGTTATAATCTTATAGTACATATCGTGCGTACTGTCGGCTCGGCAGCGCCGCTCGCACTGTCTTTCCGCTCCCCTCCGATATCACGATGCCGGCGCGAGCGCTGCGTTGGTTTGACTCAAGTCAAACCTACATCCCCCCTATTCCGCCCCCTCTTAGGAAAGATAGTATTCAGGAGTAGGACAGTAAGGGATCATTTTATTTGCGTGGAAAATATTTGATTCCTTCTTTTTGAAACCTGAATCTACGATATATAATAGATTTGAAATTTTCTTTTTTATTTTAAAAGGGCCCACTCTAATTGGATCCAGCTTGTTTCGATTTAAGCGACTCGTGTTTTGAATGTATACCAAATCTCCCTCTTGATATATTAAAGGCCTTTTATTCCTGTCATACAAAATTTTGTTTTGATCATGAATTTTCTTAGAATTTAAGAATGCTATTTCTCCGTTTTCTGTCAAGTTTTCTAAGTTTTTTTTCTTCAATTCAGGAGGTAGAAAAGAATTATCAATACCATTTAAAAGATAACTAGGTGTAAATTTTGTTGTGCTATGTACAGTGTTATTATAATTTTCAATACATTGCTCGGCTATAATACTCCACGGTCGGTGTCTATTTTCTGAAATTTTACACCTTATTGAGTTAACTAAAGTCTGATTTGTACGTTCGTTTTGCCCGTTTGAGAAAGGGCAATCCACAGCTGTAAATATGTATTTTATGTTTTCGAATTTCAGAAATTTTTTGAATTGATTGGAGTTTATACCGGAATATTGGTCTGTTAAAAGTAATTTTATTTTGTATTTTTTTTTGTATTTTTTTTACTAAATTAATAAAATCTTTTGCCGTTTGAGTTTTTGATGTTAGTGCGAAAGCAAACTTAGTGAAATGATCTATTACTAAATGCAAGTATCTTTTTGGTGATCTATTACCTCCGAACCCTCCTATTGTATCCAAAGATACTATCTGAAACGGTTCCGTAGCTGGACCTAGTTGAGACAGGGGTTGAATAAAATTTCCGAATCTTGACTTATTTTTTATACATGTGTCGCATGTTCGACATACGAGTTTTATATGTTTGTGCATGTTTTTAAAATAATATGTCGGTGTCAAAGTTAGGGTTATTTGTTTCACACCTATGTGGCTGTTACTGTGGATTTTTTTATCAGGTTTATACCGAAATCCTCTGTAATCCAGATTTTCTTTTTATTATTCATAGTTTTATAATAAATGTTATTTTCAGTTTGAAACGTTTCATTTTCAGTGTGTAATTGTTTTTGGTTGTTCTTTACATCATCCAACGATATACAGTTTACTGTTTTAATAGTAGATTCATTATTATTGTTATTTTCTAAAACCGGATTTCGTGAAAGGCTATCTGCTTCTATATTATTCTTTCCGGGGTTGTATATTATGTTAAAATCGAAGTTTGATATAAAGTTTAGTACAGGTAACAAATCTGGGTCCTGGCTCTTTTTTACATTGAAATTTTCAAGAGGTTTATGGTCTGAGAAAATGGTAAATTTATGACCCATCAAGTAGTATTGTCAATATAGTATTGACTCTTTTATGGCCAGACATTCTAGAAAAATAGCACGTTTATTTTTTTGTGACTGAGTCAGCTTTTTTGAAAAGTAAAATACAGGTTTGAGAGAATTATCTTTTTGCGGTTGTTTTAAGATTGCTCCGACTCCTTCTTTAGATGCGTCTGTAAAAATATATATTGGAAGTGTCGGGTCGAAGATCGCTAGTATAGGCTCTGAACTTAGATATTGTTTTATTTTATTGAAGCTATCTTCGCACTTCTGAGACCACTCAAACTGAACATTTTTCCTAAGTAGGTTATGAAAAGGTTCTAATATTATTGATGCGTTGGGAATGTATTTTAAATAAAAGTTTATCTTGCCTAGAAGCTGTCTAATATTTTTTTGATTCTGTGGTGTTGGAAATTTTTTTATTGCAACTAAATTGTCATTTAGGGGTCTTATTGAATTTTCTCCTATTTCATGACCGAGATACACAACTGATTCCTTTGCAAAAGAACATTTCTTTAAGTTTAATTTGAAACCCGCATTTTTGAGGGCTGTAAGGGTTTTATCAATATGACTTAGGTGGTCCGTAATGTTTTTCGAAAAAATCAAGATGTCATCTATATAATTTATGGCAAATGCATTCAGATCACTTTTAGAGATTACATCACTCAGTATTCTCTGGAATATTGCCGGAGCTGATTTAAGACCGAAAGGTAAACATGACCATTGCCAGTGGCCATTATGTGTAATGAATGCCGTCTTTTGTTTATCCTTTTCTCTAATCGGGATCGACCAAAATGCCGAGTTTATGTCGAGTTTCGTGAAAAGCGAGCAATCGCGTGCTAATAGTACTAAGTCATCTATTATAGGAAAAGGATAGCATTCAGGAACAACTATTTTGTTGAGTTCACTGTAGTCAATACACAACCGCGATTTTTTTCCTTCTTCCTTCTTAAAAACAAGAGTTATTGGAGAAGCGTATGGACTGGTGGAGTGTTCTATAAGACCAGCTTTTAGTAAAGATTTTATTTGTGTATCTATTTCCTCTTTATCCTGCAACGAGCACTTGTAGGGTTTTCTAGCGATGTATTTATTTTTGGTAAGTTTTATCGTTGCTTCATAGTTTTTTACCGTGCCGATATCGTACTTATGTTCGGCAAAAACTGTTTTATGGTTGTCTAATAGGCAATCCAAAGAAGTTTTGCTATTAATTTTTACATTTATAGTTGTAGTATTTATTTTATTTTGGTTGCGTAATTCAAAATGTTCGTCATGTTTTTGAGAAATTTTTAGGTTCTCATCTTGACATAGCTTAAATTCTTTAATGGCGTCTAACCCTAAAAGGATATCATCCTGAAATGATTCGCTTTTTATTACAAAAAAGGGCCAATTTTTAGAGATAGCAAAAATTTTTAGGGGTATTATAATTAAACCCAACGTTTCTGTCACACCTGAAACAGTATTTATTTTTTTAGCCCCACTTATATTTTCATTTAGTTTTAATCTTTTAAAAGTGGAATAATTAATTACTGAGATATTGGCTCCCGAATCATAAAGCGCAATAACGGGCTTATTGTTTACCAGGATTTTTAATTTGATAAGTGGGGTAGTTATTCGTTTTTTGAGTCGTCACTTGATGAAATACTATCTTGTACTTCTAAGTTATTTACCATTTTGATTTTGTCATTTTTGAAGTTTTCTTTATGGCTTGGTTGTTTATTGCGACAAAGATTTTCAGGATGGAATCTATTTGGAAAACCCTTATCTTTGCAGTACGAGCAAGGTTTGTACTCTGATCTATTTGGTAATTTATTTTGTGATTTATTTTCAATTACGAACGAATTTTTATTTTTGTTATTATTACTCGTAGATAATAATAATAATAATAATAATAATTTTTATTGACACCAAGTAAGGATTACATTATTTAGCTCTAAGACATTTGAACAGTTATAACTCATCTATACAATTTTATACACTAGCGTCTAAACTAGGCCGAGCCTGTATCTTAGACACTAGTCACTTCCAAAGGCACCATTATTCACAATTATAAAAGCATACGGCATATTATGATTCACCTAATCTATGTTTACGTTACAAATTCGTAAATACATTATCACTTTTTTTGCGATTACCGTCACACTAACTTATTACGCGTATGAAAGGTTAGACTACTATGTATAGGAACATTTTTAATTTCTTAATTTGTAATGCAATAAATGATTATTGTTATCACAAGTCAGATAACTATTACTTTTGGTGATAGGTTACAATGAAGTATTGCAAAGATATATGATATATAATTTTAGTAATTCTATAGGTATTTAACAAAAAGTTATGCAATCTACAGTGAACAGTCAATACATATTATATAATTATTTAATTCATGGTTTTTGCAAAGGTTTTTTTTTTTTTTAATTACATTTAGACTTAATTAAATATAGTTTTATAAATAGCTATATAAGTTAATAGTTTTTAATTATTATAGATTTAGTAGACTTTAAGTAGAAAGTTAAATTATTCTAGAGTAATGTTATTTTAAAGTGACCAAGAAATTTTCAGTTTCTTCTGTATTTAGAGTTTTTAACCAAGATAATAGTAGTTTTTTACATTGATATTTGTTAAGTGAGTAGATTTGTAGTATTTTATTTATTTTATTGTAAAGTATAGGACCTAAGTAGCATTGAAATTTAGTTATAAAATATGTTTTAAAATGGCAAGTAGGGCAGACCTTATTTTTCCGGCGATTGGTTGTTAATTCGTGATCATATGTAAGTTTTTCATGTTGGAATATAACAGTGTCTCTTATATACAATTGTCTAACTGTCAATACGTCACATTCTGAATATAGTTTATCTGTAGAATATCTAAATGCTTTAAATGTCATTACTTTGAGTAATATACGCTGCGCTCTTTCTAATTTTATGAGATGAGTTTTACGGGCTCCACCCCATGAGGTAATACAGTACGACAAGATAGACTGTGCCAAAGATAAGTAAACAGTCTTAAGTAGAGAATAGTCTGCCACGTGTCTTAGTTTTTTGAATATATATACCAAGCTTCTTATTTTCCCTGCTAACTGATTAATATGAGGGCACCATGTCAGATTTTCATCCAACACTACGCCTAAGTATTTTACTGTGTCATTTCTGTCTAAAGATGTGCAGTTGCATTGAATTGAGCTTTTGTTTTTGCAGGTGTGTATTTTTATTTTAAATGAATTTTCAGTAGTTAGCGCTCGTTTATTATTTGCGAACAACATAAATTTTGTTTTAGAGATATTCAAAGTAAGAAGGTTTTGATTGAGCCATTGTAACGTTGCTTGCATTCCTAATTCAGCATGAATTCTAACTTCGTCCCAACTTTTTCCATAGAAGATTAATGCAGTGTCATCAGCGTAAGTAAAAATTTGGCACCTATCTAATTTTAGGTTACATAAGTCGTTAAAATAAATTAAAAATAAAGTTGGCCCGAGTACACTACCCTGAGGTACACCATAGTTAATAGGAGCATTATTACTAAAATATCCATCAATGGTTACCCTCTGGATCCTATTTTTTAAGTAGTCCTTGAATAAAGCAAGTGCCATCCCTCTGATACCAAATTTTTCCATTTTACTCAGCAAAATCGGAACAGAAACTGTGTCGAAGGCCTTTGCCAAATCCAAGAACACTCCAATACATTTAAATTTACTATCTATTTGACTAACTACAAATTCAGTTAGATCAGAAACTGCATCAGCTGTAGATCTAGCAGCTCTAAAACCATATTGATTGTTGGATAATATATTATTTTTCTCTAAATACAATATTAGTCTTTTGTTCAAAATTTTTTCAAAGATTTTAGATAAGGAAGGTAGTACAGAAATCGGGCGGTAATTATTAACGGATTCTCTGTTTCCTCCCTTGTAAATAGGATGAATTACAGAAATTTTAAATACGTCCGGAAAAGTACCTGTTTTAATACACAAGTTCAAGATACGTGTTAAAGGTGGAACAATAATGTTTTTGTTATTTTTTAATAATTTTGAGGAAATACCATCCCAACCTACTGCACTATCTGATCTCAAACTCATTAGTGTAGATTCAACCTCTTGCTCTGTTGTTTCTAACCATCGAGTTACTAGGTGTGTATACTGGTTTACATTTTGGAATACTTGAGTTGCCTTCAATTGTAATTTTATCAGATAGCTCTTTTGCAACATTAACAAAATAGTTATTAATTTTGTCTAGAGCTGCTTCTGGTGTATTTTCTGTTTTAAGTAGATTAATAGGCTGTACTCTCTGAATATTTCTATTAGTTATTTTATCAATTATTTTCCATTTCATTTTTGGGTCTTTAGCGTACTTATTTAATTCATTTCTTTCGAAGTTTCTTTTTAAGCGTTTTAGTATGTTATTACAATAATTCTTGTACCTTGAGTAAGTAATTTTAAGTATTATGTTATTAGGGTCAGTTTTACATTTAAGGTGCATTCGATCTCGATTCCTTATACAACGGATAAGGCCAGGTGTGATCCACGGCTTTATGCAACGTACTCTTCTAGGTGGTAAGATTTTAAGTGTGTTATTTAAAATCGAAGTATTTAAAACTTTGACCAACTGTTCGGCTGACCAACTCACATCATCAGGATTAATTAGATCATCAAAATTTTTAGTTTTAAGTTCCTCAGTAATTCCTATATAATTAATTTTATTGTAGGCATTATTCTTTAATACACTAGTTTTGAGATTTAAGCTTAAGCACGTTATGACGGCTGAGTGATCGGTCAAAGGGCTCTCTAAAACGATTGTAATTGATGGTAGTTTAGCTTTAATCATCGCATGATCTATGCAATTATGAGCTCTAGTAGGGTAAGTATGACCACTTAAAAGACCGTGAATTGCTAGTAAGTTTAGGTAGTCTGAGGAATTGCGATCTTCATTATTGAGTTTTATATCTATGTTGAGATCACCCATTACAATTATGTTACTAAAATTCGCGTAAGTTGTAAGTAATTTATTTAATGACATTATAAAATTATCGATGTTTTTATTTGATGGAGATCTATAGATGCCTATCACAACCGTGTCCTTGTTAAATTCAATAGCCAAACAGGTGGCATCATTTAAGATTTTTTCTTCAACAGAACTTTGTTTAGTGTACGCTACAATACCATCATTTTGATTATGGTTATTTTTTGTAAAGTGAGTATTGTAGTTTTTAAGAGACGGAAAATTTCCGCATTTAGAATTCCAAGTTTCAGTTAATATATATATATCACACGCTATATCTAATCTTGTTAAAAGTATTTCAAATTCAGTAAAATTTTTGGAGATGCTTCTGATATTTTGCGTTAGTATGTGTAAATTATTATTCATTGCTATCTGAGAAGATTTTAGAAGAGAGTTGAAAGATTCTGGACTACACAAGAAAGACGCACCCGCTCTAATTTGGTCTATGTTTTTCATTAAGTTATTATTGTTTATACGATCGAATATAATTTAAAACAAATTGTGACATAATTAATGTAGTGGTTATGTAGGAAGAAGAGGTAAAATACAATGTCTTATTTTTTGCAAAACTTAAGAACATTGCAGCCGAAGCAAATGTTTTGTGTATTGATTTAAATAGCAATGAGAGAATACCTGTATAATATGTATATAGAGTGAAATATAACGTATATATAGACAAAAATGGACACATAAGATATTTATATAGTGTAACATGACCGTAAAAAGAATAAAAATTTAGTAAATATAAATAATTTATAGGTTTGCCTAGTCAGTTTTGTTTCTTCAGATCTAGCAGTTGCGTTTCATCCTTGACTTCAATGTGAGATGAGTCAGCTGTTTTACGAAGATATACTTTTCCATGGCTAGTCCAACAAAATTTGTACCCTTCAGTTTTTGCGTAGCTTCTTGCTAAGAAAAATAATCTTCGCCCTTTGTTCGTTAAAGCTTCAGATACATAAATTGGTCTTACTTGTTCTTTGAATGCCACTATGTTGATGATGTAGGCCGCTGGTGTCGTCTGGGAGAAAAATATACTAAAAAAAATTTGGTGAGCGCGTGTACATCCGCGGGGAGGGAGACATAGGTGTCACCTCGTATGATGTTCTAGTGCAACTAACTCGAAACGCGGGATCATGTACTCAGCGGTGCAACACCGTTGTTGCAAATATACCTTCACCCTACTGATAAAAATCGCGGTAAGTGCCACCGTCCCCGTATGCACACGTACTTATTTATTATAGAAAAACAGCAAGTACATTAGGTAAGTAACAATGTTTTATGAGTATATTTTTTACATATATTATTTTTTATTGATTAATATTATTTATATTTCAGGTGTTCGAGAAGCAACGTGAGCGTCGTCAACATCCTCCCCCCAAGTGTCGGTTCGCCGACACTCATCATCAAGCTGGAGAAAGGCCACGCGAGCAGCTGATCGCTTCATCACTCCTGACTTAGTTCTAACGTCAACTACTCTGACTCTACCTGGATAAACCTTTTCAATAATACCTATTGGCCATTGGATGAATTTTCTAATTGTCGAATACACGACATCAATTGATCAATTGAATTTAAATCCCTTTTATTGATTCGTGTCCTTATTTGATATGGTAAACCCAATACAATAAAATTTATTTGGCTATTTGGGGTTAATTCCGGATCCGCGTCCAAGAGTAAGTTTATCTTTTTGAGCGCGTAATCTAACATTGGCCCACTGACATAACGAAAAGTGTAGGCATAATTTATTTCGGGCCAACTCAGCTCTGCAAAGGTATCAAGAAATGAGTTTTGCCAGAATTCCCACGGTCGTGAGATTGTATGTGTCTTTAGAAAGGCAAGAAACCAATCAAGGGCCGGTCCTTCTAAAAAAAGTCTTAACACTTCTGGAAAACGTGTGTTTTCAATTTTTAGACGGTTGCATTCTTGTACAAAAAGGTTTAGAAATACCTTCGCGTTTTGATTTTTTCCTGAAAACTTATCTAGAATCATATCTCTTACCACTGAATGTATGGATTTGTTTTCGACCGGTTCGGATTGGGAAAATTTTGGTAATGCGGGGTTAGGATTGACAGGGGCCTCGTCCAGATATATCCCGTCGAAGCATACGTTGCCCTCCTCGTCTAGGTACTGATCCTTCAGCTCATCCGCCAGCGATACCCATATATTCCGGAATTTACCACGGGTCTTCATGCTCTTGACTACATTCTTTACAACACTCGTGTCGAATAATTTCGGGTGATCCTCCTTACGCTGATACTCCTTAGGGAATTGAAATATAGTATCCTCACCTTCTAATTGTATGGTAAGCACTTTCACGATCGTAGTTTTTGCGTCCAGGGAATCCGAAACGAAGTGAAATTTCGCCCGTAGTGACGTCATGATTATGTTGTTGATTTGTAAGTCGGAAATCACGACTTTTTTTTCCTTTAGGTGGGATATGACAATAAGTACGGCTGTTGATGCGAGTAATAACTGTAAGTTTAATCACAAAACACATTAGTACTTATGAATAATACACGTTACATACAGGAGACCTATGTTTACAAAGACGATGTAATGCTAAATACCTGAATCAACAACAAGTACAATCACTATTTGTTTACACAGTGTCAAAGGCGCGAGCTATGAGGTTATAATCTTATAGTACATATCGTGCGTACTGTCGGCTCGGCAGCGCCGCTCGCACTGTCTTTCCGCTCCCCTCCGATATCACGATGCCGGCGCGAGCGCTGCGTTGGTTTGACTCAAGTCAAACCTACAAAAGGTGTCGAGGTAGACCGAGACTAACTTTCAAAGACCATGTGAGCAAATTGCTCGAAGAGGGGAGGGTCAAGAGTACTCGGATACCTAGACGTGCATGTATGAAGAAGTTAATGAAACTGAAAGAAGCGAAAGAGGTATGTAAGGATCGTGACACTTGGCGATCTGTTCTCTCTGGCTACCCCGTTAGGGATTGTGCGTGAAGATAAGTAAGTAAGTAAGTAAGCAAAACTTATACAGTGTTTGAGGTTTTCTTATATAACAAAAATTATGGGTAATTATAAATATGCGAGCATCCGGGTTCCATCCACGCCGGCACCAATACTAAAATGTTAATAATTGCGACTCAGACTAATAAAGAAGTACTTCTTTTTTTGACCTGAGAATTTCAATTTTAAATGATGATTTGCAAATTGAATAAAACTAATTTCAACTTTTTCATTTCCCGACGCTTCGGACGATTTAGAGCAATCATGGTCACGGATGGAGGCTGAGATGTTTGATATTATGGTTAACGAAGGTTACCTTCAAGTTTCGGCTTCGCGAATCATCCTTGGTAGAAATCGGTGTTCTTTTGAGAGAATTTGTGATCTATAAAATCTAATGTAATCTTTTTTATATACAAGAGGGGCAAACTAGTATAAGCCCACCTGATGGTAATTATTCACCGCCGCCCATTAACAACTGTATTAATCCAACTATGAAGATCCGTAGCCGGCTTTTTAAAAAGGAGTAAGCTCGTGTTTTAAGGGTATCTAAATCGTATAACTTTGGAAAAATCGTCGTTGGGAAACGAAAAATAAGTAACCTCCTAACAAATCGCACAGTGGTGGCAAGCATACAGATGGTGTGAATCGTGATATCGTGATATCGTGTGTGATATCGTGAGTTTTGTCGCGATCAGGACCGAATTAAGCAAACGCGGTGCCTGTAGCAAATTCTATCGAGGGGCCCTTGATTCTTTTTCGCCCGAAGCAAATAAGGGCAAACGTCCGATTACGGGGAAGGGAGGTGGTGAATGCTCATAGCATACCATGCGGCTGGCTATGTGGTTATGTGGAGACTTTTACCCACTAAACACCACCTTTTGGAACTGGCTTTATAATCTATCTTTAAGCCGTAAACGGACGCGACTCTCTTTGATGAAAGGAGGGCGCAGGGGCTCTTTATCTGCTATGGGTTCTTAAGTATAAAGTGGTAAAAAATAAATTAAATACTCAATACGTTTATTTGCCATCTATAGGCTCCAATTTTATCGATGTTTAATAATATAGTTTTATTCAAATATAGTAGATTACTATAGGCCCAGATAATCTCTGACTAAAGAAACGAGATTGTCCTTTCAATTTAGAATGAATTTGATAAGAGACTATTAATTTAAGACTTTTAAACTTTGCGAGACTATTAAGTTGGAGAACAATGTGATGGCGATGGGACTGTAGTTGGATGGGTCTGAGCGGTCATCTATTTTGGGGATCGCGTGCACAAAGGCGGAATAGACGCGTAAGAACCGGTGCCAAATCTAGAACACATGTTTTAGGCACAATTAGGGGAATTCCATCAAGCCCACTCGACTTTAGGGACAGGAACGCCTTGCGGGTTAAACGCTGTGAATACAGTACATCCGGCACACACCACTCAAGCCGCGGGGTATGTTCCCTCGTCGCCGAGATGCAAAAAGAAAACCGAAGGAGGAAGGCAAACTAGTTTCTCACTAATTCTCCCAATGTGCTACGACTTTGCCCTAGCAATAACTCTTTTGAAGGACCTGGAGGCAGAGGAATTAGGAATAAAGAACCAAGATTGAAATCTCAATAAGGGCCACTCCTAGAGATAGAGATGGAATGCTTCATTACCAGTAAAACCGGTTCTCGTTATTCACCATACGAAACTCGATAAGTCGCAGTGTGACTCTACCACGTAAAATCGACGTGAGTGGTGGGATATCTCTATACAATACGTTATTACCTTTATAGCCTTTCAAAAGTCCACTGCTGAACATAGACCTCCCTTGTTGATTGCATCGTATCAACTTTGGCAGATATCCCCATATCTGCCAAAGTTGCCAAAGTTGTGTTTTTAGTATGGTTTAAATTGCAAGAGTTTGGTTTGAAATCTCGAGGTTGTGATCTTGGAGCCAGCAATTTATTTAAATTTAAGTAAGAGGTTAAAAGGTGGTGTAATTCTGTACTGTTGGGACTGCAAAAAGAACACAAGGAATATTACATATCATCATCATCATCATCATCATTACATCCCTTTACAAGTCCACTGATGAACATAGGCCTCCCCCAAGGTATGCCACAAAGCACGGTCCTGAGCCACCTGCATCCATCGACTTCCTGCATGTCTTACCAGGTCGTCACTCCATATAGTATTAGTAAGTACGAAGATATGTGTCCTTGTATATGGTATGCTCATGGCATTCATGCAGCCGATGCATGAATGCCATGAGCATACCCAGCCAGTGGTCGTTTAATAAAAATACCATTATAATAATATAATAATAATAATTCATTTACAAGAAATATGGTAGTTACAGGATTAATAATTTGGTATGGTATAATCATATTTCGCCAGTGACATGCAAATATATAATTTTATAATTGTCAGTCTAGTGCTATAAATGTTCTATGAATATCAATGGTTAATTACAATTTCGTGATAATCCTAAGAATAAAATGTCACAAGATAAATAACACACATATACATAGACATTAACAATAAACAAGAAATAATAAAAAATTCGATCCAGTCTTAATGCCAAAATAAAATAAAAAAAAAATAAAAAATATCGTCAAGTTAAGGTGTACACAAGTCAAAGTGGTTTACAAGAATCAAAAGGTCCACATCCACAAATTGCCCGTACACATTTCTTTTGGATAAGGAATGCTCTATTAAAAACCGTTGAATTACCCCAGATCAAAAAACCCATAGCGTAGCACGGACGCTACATATCTATGATAAGCTGTTATAGCAGCTTCTTTAGGGGCGAGGTATTTTATTTCGGCAACCTTTTCAATTTCTTGACTTTTGATTTAATTTTAAATATATTTAATATTAATAATATTGCTGCACTAAGCAATTACTCGATATCCTATACTATTAAACGAGCAATTCTTGTATATATGTATATATATATATAATCGGGATCTCGGAAACGGCTCCAACGATTTTCATAAAATTTTGTGTGCAGGGAGTTTCGGGGGCAATAAATCGATCTAGCTAGGATTTATTTTTAGAAAATGTCTTTTTGTCCGTGTTTTTAGGCAATGAAAAACTGCTATAATATCGTTAGAATAAGAAGGTAAATTTTGACGGCTTATTAATGATTACAAATAGCTTAATGGTATATTGGGCGGTCGCAAAATCGTAATACCATGGTTCGAGCCCAGACCGACCGACCGACTTTTTTTAAATTTTTTTTCAAGTTCTTTTTTGAGAAAATCTATTTTTTCGAGCCCTTTTTTTAGTATTTTTTAAACACACGAAAATTTAAATTAAACTAATTGCACTCATGATTTTTTAAGCACTCATGATTTTTTAATCAAATAACCAGTTCAGTTTTTTCTATTATGTCGCTACGATCAAAAAAATATTATTCGTATTTCATCAGTATGTAATTTGTATCTAAATATTATTTCCAAAAGACACGAATCAAAAAAAAACCGAGCGAAAATTACCGAGCAAAGCTCGGTCAACCGGGTACTTACTATCATAAACGTCAAAGGGTTTATCGTAGAATAATAACAATTTGGAGTCTTCTTCTTTTGTTCGGATCTGGTGGCTACAAGAAAAAACAGTCAGAGTGTAAAAGAACGTTGCCACGTTACTTGGTAAATATAACGTAGCTGTAAATTCCCGAAAGCCCACACCATTTTTGGAATAAGCCTGACAGCCCGTATCATTGACCACTAGTCTCAACTCCACTCTAGAGACTACGTAATGGGCTGAAAATTACAAGAAAATTAAAAATGATCAAAAGAACCAGCATTGTAAGGATTATCGCGAGGGGTGTACGAGTACGATGTTATTTTAGTTTGTTTTGTAATAATACATGTTATATTTATAAAGAAAATAAGTAAAAACTACTTTTTGAAATTATATATCCTTATTTTCTTAAAAATGTTTAGTAGTGGAGGCGTAAGAGACTCCACCGCCCCTTATCCTCCCGTGGGTGTCTTAAGACAAAGGAAATTAAAACATCTGTTTTAAGGGCAGGATCTTTCCAAAAACAACTTAAAAACTGCGATTGCCTAACCGCCTGCCCAGCGATGAAACTAAGGCGGATATACCTCCTCTGAACTAATCTATGGGGGAGGCTAATAGTCAGTAGTGGACTTTTTATAGTACGTAAGAGATATTTGCCATTGTTGCCACGCTTGGTGGGCGAATTGGCAACTGCAATTTTTTGTTGTTGTTATTACGAAGGGGCTGGTTTGTTTCCCTCTGTCGCCCCTTAGGACGCCTACGAACGAATTTTTTTATAGAATTGGGTGACAAACGAGCACACAGTGCACCTGATGGTAAGTGGATGCTGTGGCCCATAGACATCCACATTTATCCTCAACTAAGGAACAAAATGCTGATGCGTTGTCACCCCTGAGGACTAAGATGGAATGCCTTGATTCCAGTAAAAAGGGTCTCCGGTTCTTTACACTCACCATACGAAATACAGCAGCATTACGCTGCTGTTTTACGCTGGTATTCTGTGTGAGCGTGGTCCTGCCCCGGTCGAGCCGATCAATTCTTCCTGCAACTATAATATGTGTAGCTATACCATGTAAAATAATATTCTTACACCGCTTTACTCTTACACCTCTTACACTCTTACACTCTTTACTACCTCACCTTACGCTTATTCTTACATCGTGGACAGCTAATAAATATTTAAAAATAGTTTAAATAACATTTTAATAAGTCATGCAATTATGTCCTCTTACGAGTTGAGCGTTAATTGAGCCACAGGACCTTTCGATAGCAGCGAACGGATTTCTGTACACTACGCGGTAAAGAGTAATAGTGTATTTTATATCTAGAATTGGTTTTTTTTTAAAAAAAAAAGAATAATAACAATGCTATAAACATTACCATTATTCCCCTTAGCCACTCGTGGTAAGCTTAAATTGCTTGTGTTACGAGTGGTTCACGCCAGTAGTTGAATGGCGGATTCGAACCCACGATCTTTTTGAGTTCGCGGTCCGCGCCCTGCTTAGTGTATTTTACTACTGTCCGCTGTCGCCACTGGCTACTGTCGCTTCTTCTATATATGAATTTATTATATAGTGCGTTGGGGTACTACCGGACGGATTTTCGACTAGTTAAAAGAGTCTGACAAAAACTCTATTTTCTCGACATCCATATACGTCAGATTTCTAAAACCTGGTGCAAATCGTTAAGACGAGCTCTCATCACGATTTGAAATTCGTTTTTCACCCGCGCGTCCCACAGTGGGCGGAGCGCAAACGGCAGTCGGAGAGCGCAGCGTGAACACAGTATGCGCCATAGACATACCTAAGCTGTTTTTAATATTTCTATGGTATGTGCGCAAAGCAAGCAGATAATTCACCTCCAAACAAAAACTTTTCCGTGAGGTCTCCTATTCGCAACACTACTAGGTATTATAGTAATAATATTTTGAGTACATACTCATCATTATCGTCATCATTACAGCCCTTCACAAGTCCACTGCTGAACATAGGCCTCCCCCAAGTAATGCCACAAAGCACGGTCCTAGGCCACCTGCATCCATCGACTTCCTGCATATCTTACCAGGTCGTCACTCCATCTAGTGGGGGGTCGCCCTACACTACGCCTACCGGTACGAGGCTGCCACTCGAGAACCTTTCTTCCCCATCGGTTATCGGTTCTTCGAGCTATATGGCCGGCCCATTGCCACTTCAGCTTACTAATCCGTTGGGCTATGTCGGTCACTCTGGTTTTACTGCGGATATCCTCATTTCTGAGTCTATCACGCAGAGAAACTCCGAGCATAGCCCTCTCCATAGCTCGCTGAGCGATCTTGAGCGTCCTCATACGGCCAGCAGTGAAAGACCACGTCTCAGATCCGTAAGTCATCACTGGCAACACGCACTGGTTGTACAATCTAGTTTTTAGAGATTGAGGTATACCTGACGAGAAGATATGTCGTAATTTCCCGAACGCTGCCCAGCCGAGTTGAATCCGTCGATTGACCTCTCGGTCGAAGTTGGACTTACCTAGTCGGACTATTTGTCCCAGGTAAACGTACTCGTCAACAACTTCGAGCATAGTGCTCCCAACAACTACCGGCATAGGTGTGACATGGACATTAAACATGATCTTTGTTTTGTCCATGTTCATCTTAAAACCTATCCGTTGGGAGGCACTATTGAGGTCATTGAGCATAGTGCTTAAGTCCTCCAGCGATTCTGCCATAAGGACTATATCGTCGGCAAATCGAAGGTGAGTGATGTACTCGTATACTATACCCCCCATGAACAATAACACAAATAGACGGCCCCCAGTCCCCGGCGGCCCCGCTATTCCTGGCTACGGTGGCGACCATGGTAACGACGGGGCAGGGGGTGCTAAGAATCTATGGTGGAGGTTCGGTTGCCACCTACGACGACTCGACCTGGCAACATTTAACGCACGCACACTGAGGACTGACGAGAAGTACATACTCACTAACATCAAAACTACGAGGTCTGGAGTCTGGACATCACACTATATTTTAATTATCAATATTATTTAAAAGTCAGTTTTATGATATGAGCAGGTACTTAGTCAACTATTTACATACATATATATACATTTAAAACGACAAGTCTAAAAAAACCCAAGTTTCGTTGGCAAAATAGCTAAAATAACAGAAAAAGAATAGTTTCAAATAAAACTACTTGAAAATTCATATTTATTTTACTGTTTTGTATTACCTTACCTTCGGACTTGATGGAGTGACCTGAAGGTGTACTTTTGTAATCGCTATTGGAACTGGTCCCCGAGTACTACCAGGTGTGCCGAGTTTGGGCTCGTTTTGTTAGGTATGATGAGTTCTTACCTCCTAACTTGACGGAGTGACCTGAAGATGTACTTTGGTAATCGCTATTGGAACTAGTCGCCGAATACTACTAGATGTGCCATGATTGGGCTCGTTTTGTTAGGTGTGATGAGTCCTTACCTCCGGACTTGACGGAGTGACCTGAAGGTGTACTTTAGTAATCGCTAATGGAACTGGTCGCCGAGTACTACTAGATGTGCCGTGTTTGTGCTCATTTTGTTAGGTATGATGAGAGTTTACCTCCGGACTTGACGGAGTGACCTGAAGGTGTAATTTGGTAATCGCTATTGGAACTGGTCACCTAGTACTACTAGGTGTTCCGAGTTTGTGCTCGTTTTGTTAGGTATGATGAGTCATTACCTCCGGACTTAACGGAGTGACCTGAAGGTGTACTTTGGTAATCGGAATTGGAACTGGTCCCCGAGTACTACCAGGTGTGCCGAGTTTGGGCTCGTTTTGTTAGGTATGATGAGTTCTTACCTCCGGACTTGACGGAGTGACCTGAAGATGTACTTTGGTAATCGTTATTGGAACTGGTCGCTGAATACTACTAGATGTGCCGTGTTTGGGCTCGTTTTGTTAGGTGTGATGAGTCCTTACCTTAGGACTCGACGGAGTGACCTAAAGGTGTACTTTAGTAATCGCTAATGGAACTGGTCGCCGAGTACTACTAGATGTGCCGTGTTTGGGCTCGTTTTGTTAGGTGTGATGAGTCCTTACCTCCGGACTTGACGGAGTGACCTGAAGGTGTACTTTAGTAATCGCTAATGGAACTGGTCGCCGAGTACTCCTAGATGCGCCGTGTTTGGGCTCGTTTTGTTAGGTGTGATGAGTCCTTACCTCCGGACTTGACGGAGTGACCTGAAGGTGTACTTTAGTAATCGCTAATGGAACTGGTCGCCGAGTACTACTAGATGTGCCGTGTTTGTGCTCATTTTGTTAGGTATGATGAGAGTTTACCTCCGGACTTGACGGAGTGACCTGAAGGTGTAATTTGGTAATCGCTATTGGAACTGGTCACCTAGTACTACTAGATGTTCCGAGTTTGTGCTCGTTTTGTTAGGTATGATGAGTCATTACCTCCGGACTTAACGGAGTGACCTGAAGGTGTACTTTGGTAATTGGTATTGGAACTGGTCCCCGAGTACTACCAGGTGTGCCGAGTTTGGGCTCGTTTTGTTAGGTATGATGAGTTCTTACCTCTGGACTTGACGGAGTGACCTGAAGATGTACTTTGGTAATCGTTATTGGAACTGGTCGCTGAATACTACTAGATGTGCCGTGTTTGGGCTCGTTTTGTTAGGTGTGATGAGTCCTTACCTTAGGACTCGACGGAGTGACCTGAAGGTGTACTTTAGTAATCGCTAATGGAACTGGTCGCCGTGTACTACTAGATGTGCCGTGTTTGGGCTCGTTTTGTTAGGTATGATGAGTCTTTACCTCCGGATGAGCGATTACCAAAGTACACCTTCAGGTCACTCCGTCAAGTCCGGAGGTAAGGACTCATCACACCTAACAAAACGAGCCCAATCATGGCACATCTAGTAGTATTCGGCAACTAGTTCCAATAGCGATTACCAAAGTACATCTTCAGGTCACTCCGTCAAGTCCGGAGGTAAGAACTCATCATACCTAACAAAACGAGCCCAAACTCGGTACACCTGGTAATACTCGGGGACCAGTTCCAATACCGATTACCAAAGTACACCTTCAGGTCACTCCGTTATGTCCGGAGGTAAAGACTCATCATACCTAACAAAACGAGTTCAAACTCGGCACACTTAGTTCTACTAGTCCAGGTGTTCCGGTATTAGTTACTGAAGTTCACCTACAGGTCACTCCATCAAGTCCGGAGGTAAGGTCTTATCATAACTGACAAAACCAGCCTAAAGTCCACAGCTAACATCTCACTGCCAGTAGAGCGCTCCCAGTGCCAAGCAGTCTCTAGAGTAGGTATTCGTATTTCGTATCTAAATCTAATTACTCTATGTATCTAAGTTTTTGAGGTATAAGAAATCAAAAACAAATTCGATCTTTCAAATTATCAAAATAATTTTATTTGACTAGGTACGATTCCCGCAGCCAACCGTGCGTACACTGGTGTGCGTTACCCGTGTCAATGTAATAGTTCGATTCTATACCTATATCAATTTGGTAAACGCGTCCTTAAAAAATCTTAACGTAAATATTGCAGCAAAAAGAGCGACCCGTCTCTACAGCACCAGGCCTCAGCCGACAGTGGTAGCCGACAGTGACTGCACAGGCGTTTACGCAAACATCCCTACGTATTATTTCAGAAATAAGAATATGCGATTTAAAAAAAAAACTATTAGTTGGACTAAAAAATTAAAACACTATTACGTTAATATGTTGAATGTATAAAAATCTGACAAAAAATCAGAATGATTGCATGTGTACTAGTATGTTTTTTACTCATTAAAAGAAATTTTTAGAGGTATGTTTGTGATTTTTTTCTGTCGTATTAAATTAGTGGTATCATGTTTTCAACACACTATCTAACTAGCATATATCCTGGACAATATCATATATTTTTCTGGGTTTGTTTACTGCAATGTATCATATACTTTGAGGCATTAAAAAACTTGCATTTAGCATCATGCCTCGTCTTAAAGGTTAATCGTAGTTTAGCTACGAGAAGCTTTTAGTTTTGTAAACTCAATGGTTTCTGCTTATAACGCGGCTAAGACAAGACATAATTTTTTATATGGATGATGAAGAATTGGCTATCAAGGGGTATGACCGGACGTCGCTAATAAAAATCGCAAATAAAAGTGATAGGGAAAGACCGGATGGACGAAAAAATACAAAACTTACCTTGTTTTATAAAATGCCAAGCAGCACATGCCCTAGGTATTTCCCGGAGCGACTGGCTGGAACTTGGGGTCGGGGCAGAATGAAATGGCGTCTTGTACCACATTGCCGACTTTTAAAAATATAGCATAATTCACCGCAAATTAGAATTTTATGGTCTTGCCCCGTCACCGAACTTACCCCAACGCACCTTAATATGAATTTATTATGGATTTGTATAACCATAGTAGAAAGAGGATAATACTATTCCATAGTTGATAAATGTAAAAAAAAATCAAAGAGCATTGTAGTGTACACATTTCAAAAATATACTCACGGTTGCCGCTTTTATAGTATATGTCAAAAATCCTGTTAGTTCGGATACGAGGCCACACTTTCCTTTCGTAAAACAAAATCCGTTCTAGATAAAACGTATTATTATTTCAATTAATATATTCATCAATTTATATAAATGATATTCAACAAATTACCTTTACAATCACCTAAACTCATTAACATCTTGTAATATGGTAAACCAACCGCTTCTATCGCCCTATAAAAAAGTACTTGATTTGTCTGAGTGATAAAAGTAGTATTAAACACAAGAAAAATATAAGTATAATGTTGGGGAAGCATTAGTGAATTTTCTATCGAACTGACTTAACACTGATCTACGTTATTTCATTAAGCTTATCTATACGCCCTATTGTTTCACTTCCACGAAGCAATGAAAAGCGAATCTACATGTAAGCTTATAGATGATATGTACACATAAAATGAAGCATTAGAAAATAGAAACTTATATCTGTAAATAAAGTAGAAATTGGTATTGAAAAATACTACGCAGTTTTTTGTACGATACGCTAAGCCATATGCTATTGTACTTAGTCAGGTCATAAGTTCTGTCAAAAAATTTTTATAAAATTAATGATACACTTTTTGATAATTATATAGAAATTATATATGAAATGAAAGGTAATGTAATTTAGTATACAATTTTATTTACATTATTCAAATGCCCTCCCCTATTTTGAATACATGCCCTTAATTGACGCGGCCAATCATCAACCGCAGCACGCACCACACTCATATCTATTTCTGCCGCTGCTTTAGCTAAAGATTCTCGGAGAGATTCCAAATTATAATAAAGTTTAGCGCAGACTTTCTCCTCCTAATGTTGCCATATCTTATAATCCAGTAGGCTTAAATCTGAACTAGTAGAGGGCCAGTCTTCATATCCGATAAAGTCAATTCCGTGGGCAGTCAACCAGTTTTGCGTGCTTCGTGCCCTAGGTGCAGTCCTGTTGGAATATCCAATGTCTGTTTTTGAACATTGTTTGAGAAAGAGGCTCCACTATGTTTGTTAGGACGGTATTTTGGTACACCTCGACACTGGTTTTTACACCTTTTTAACAGAAAAACACCTCAGTTAAGCCTGAATATGAGACTCCAAGCCAAACCATGAGTGGCGAAGGATAATGTCCTCATTGAACCTTTGCAGTACACGTACTGGCTTCTTCATTTCTGTGGGCATACACCTTATCATTTTGTTTATTATAACTTTTTCCGATGTTAAAAAATTTTTCATCCGAAAACAAAAGTTCGCGGTTTTTTCCCGCGTATCCAGCCTAATTTTTTTCAAACGCTCGTTCAAAACTGTCCGGTCTTCTTATGATAAACTCGTAGACCTAGGTCTTCATCACTCCTATGAACTTGTTTACGAACAGGATTTCGTTGGATTCGCGCCTTCACTGCTTTGATAATTGCGGCTGTCCTAACTGTACGAGGTTGACCGGTCCTCTTACGATCTTCAGAGCTTGAGTCTTCAGTGAATCGTTTGATAACGCGATAAACAAACCGTAAGATTATTTTAAATCTTTGTAGAATATTGAAAATCTCTTTTGGCGCGTAACCACAGCGTGGCGTAACAATAGGGTGGCAGACCGAGCAAAATGCCACGGGTCCCCGGCCTGAGAGGACTCACGGCCCTCTCTAAATGTAATATTCTCTTATGATCATGGCCCGAGAGATCATAAGAGGACCATGGTCATCATCATCCTCATTACAGCCCTTCACAAGTCCACTGCTGAATATGGGCCTCCCCCAAGGAATGCAACAAAACACGGTCCCGAGCCACCTTCATCTATACGGACGAATTAGTAAGCTTAAGTGGCAATTAGCCGGCCATATAGCTCGAAGAACCGGTAACCAATGGGGAAGAAAGATTCTCGAGTGGCAGTCTCGTACCGGCAGACGAAATGTAGGGCGTCACCCCACTAGATGGAGTGATGTCCTGGTAAGACATGCAGGAAGTGAATGGATAAGAGGATATTAACATTTATTATTACAACTAGGTATTATTACAACTAGACTATTAGTATGACTAGGTAAGTTCAACTTCGACTGAGAGGTCAATCGACGGATTCAAATCGGTTGGGCAGTTTTCGTAAGATTACGACACATCTCGTCAAATATACCTCAATACTTGAAAGCAAGACTGTACAACTAGTGCGTATTTCCTGTACTGACTTAAGGGTCTGAGACACGATTCTTCACTGCTGACCGTATGAGGAAGCTCAAGGTCGAGCGAGCTATGCTTGGGGTTTCTCTGCGTAATAAACTTAGAAATGATTATATCTGCAGTAGAACTAGAATAAGTGACATAGCCCATCAGATTAGTAAGCTGAAGTGGCAGTAGACCGGACATATAGCTCGAAGAACCGACAACCAATGGGGAATAAATGTTCTCAAGTGGCAGTCTCTAAGAATGGGTGATTTAACTGTCAAATAGGTACCTTTTGTACACCAGTCATATATATGTACTTAGTCGAATGCCGAGTTGCAGATATTTTTTTAGATTAATAAACAGGTCATTAAAAGAAAGGGGAATGAAAGTGAATGCAAGTAAGACGAAAGTGATGGTTTTTAAAAGAGAAGTTGGTTGAGCTGATCTTGAATTGTGTAATAAAAGAAAAACTTGGTTTGCAAGATGATATTGTGACCAGGATTTAGAAAGGACACGGTGGTTTGGTCATGTAGAAAGAATGAATGAGGAAAGAATGACAAAGCAAAGTCACAGAAGTGAATGGCAGAGCCAGCAAGGGGTGCTTTAGATGGAAGTTAACTAACTAAAGTGGCGTAATAAAATTGACCAAACTAAGCGTACCCTTAATCGACGAGCATGCATGCGTAAGGTATAGGTACATAGTAGAGGGAAGAGAGAGTTAAAATTAAACGCGATAACATCCGTAAAATTAAATTATTTTCATGTGTAGGTAGTTTTTGCGTAAATATAGGAAAACATTAGGGTAAATTTGGGGCGGAGGTTCTCATTTTGTTCGGTTTTGTTATAACGAAGGCATGCAAGGATCTGAGACCATACAGCCTAGTATGATTTATATTTAATTTATAAAAATCTACAATATTATGACGATACGCCACATATGTGCGCAAAGTTCATGGTGGATTTGAACGACAGTTTGATCCAGCGGAGTGTTAATGCCAATAAAATGTAAGACCCCCAAGCTGATAAAAAACCTGATATTTTATGACCGTCGAAGTATTTGTTCTCTCTTTACTTCGAAGTATTTGTCTTCTCATCTCTTCTTGTTCTATCGGCCGTATAATGTCGGTGAAGAATATACACTACCCTATCTTCTCATGGGTGTCGTAAGAGGCGACGGAGGGAAACAGGCAGGAGATGGGCAGCAGTATATTCCTGATAACAGTAAGAGTACAATAAAAAAATGCGGTTGCCACGCTCAGCAAGCGCGGCAACTATGGCAGGCAACCCCCTTGATGAGAGTTACGAAGAGATGGCTCCAGTCATCGGCAATCCCTCTATGCCTGGCTACGGTGGCGAGCACGGTAACGGCGGCAATGGGCAAAAAGGCAATGGGTTCTAAGAATCTCCGGTGGAGGTTTGGTTGCCACCTAAGACTTCTTGACCTGGCAACATACAACGCACGCACCCTGAGGACTGATGAGAAGACCTGTAGCTGGAAGAAGATGTGGCGGCGCTGTTGTCGCGTCGCAAGCGAAATGTACCGAAGCCTAAATCACGCTATCAAAATTCCGGATCATAAACAGTATATATAGAACATCTCCGAACTATCACATGGAGTGTTGGCCGCTTCCCGGGCAGAACACCTTGACCGGCGGGAGATTTCCCCTTTTCCTTCTACGGCCACAGTGGTGACTAACCGACATGATCTGAACACATAACCCCACGCGTTATTTCTTCTCTCGACTATGTTTAATACAACTTTTAGTTATCGTGGTAAAATGTGCAATGCCAAGCTGTAAAAATGATTCACGGAAGCAAACCAAAAAAAAACAATGATATTTTTTTTCATCGGTTTGTAGTATTTTGATAAGAAAACACTGATTTTAACAAAATTACTTGTGGCATCAAAGGGTGTAGCGGGTGGCGCGTGACGGGGGCAACACAGCCCGTGTCGCGTGGCTTGCGTTTTAGTGTTGACCCGAATTAGAGCTTGTCACGTTGTACTTTAATATTTTTAATAACATGATTTCTTTCGTAATAATTATAATATAATAATATTATCATTACTAAAGTTCCTTTGTATTCCTAACCCATATTGATCATAAAATAAAACATTTATAGCTTTGTTATATAGGAACTTAACAAAGTTTAATGCGGTTAAATACTTATCTAATTTCAGTTTTCCAAAAGCCGTGAATTAACAAATAAGTGGGTGATAGCGACAAAAAGGCCCAACTGGGAGCCCAACATTAGAAGTTCTGTACTATGTTCCTTGCTCGTATGATATGACTGCGAATATGATTTGGCGTTACCTGAGATTCTTCTATCTGATTCATCAAAACTAGTGATTTCCTACATAGCTGGCTATGTAGTCATATTTTTGCTACAAAAACTTGCTTGTGATTAATGTAAAGGTGCACTCGTATCAAAAGAAAGAAATAATTTTCATAAATTTGTTATAATGCATTCAAAAATATATTGCTAATAGGATAAAACATTATGTTTGCAAAACTGCGATAAAGCTATAAAAAAGACAGTTATAATAACAAATTGAACCCGGGCAGTTACTTAATTACATTTTTGTGTTTATTTAGTAATCATAGTTTTATAAATAAACTTTTGTGTTTATTTAATATTCAAATGTTTTTAAATTCATTCCTGTTTTTTGACTAGAGAAAACCTACCATATATTATTACCACTTACCTACCCAATACTTACTAAATACTTACCTATTACTTAAACTTATTAAAATTATAAATTTAATTAAATCAATACGTAAGCATCAATCATGCCGCATCACTCACATCTAACCGCTTCATCTAAATACCTACCAGTATTATATAGAATCAGGTGTTCTTATTTACAATTGGCATAATAGGAAATGAGCGCTACGCGCGCTCTTTAACTTGCATATATAATAATACACAATTTGGTTATTTTTTCTTGCGATGCATTATTTTCCTACATGTATAAAAATCAATACTTTCTATTTTAATTTATAGTCTGTATTTTCATGTTTATAACACAAAATATTGGAATGTAAATCGGAACGTTACGTTATGTTTATTTACGTTTTACGTGCTTATGTCAATCACACGCAAATCACAATAGTCATTACGCACAAAAATAAAAAAATTCGTAGTGTAATGAACGTAATATCAATTTAAAAATGTTGTGGTATCTACCATGGTCTGAAAGTATTAAAAAAAGAGCCTGCAGGTATCTGCTACAACGCTATCTGGGAAATTTCCTTGAAGAAAAATTGACTTTGGATCAGCTGAGTGTCGATCTATACAATGGAACTGGAACTGTATGCGATGTCAGCCTTGACTGCGAGGTAAATTAAATTTACTTTACATCTATAAATCACTTATCAGTAAACATGTATACTTTATTATTCGTATTTTTCTAAACTATGCTGCTCTGCGCCAAATTTAAGTGCGCATTATTTTAACAAAAACACGTGTTTATTTTAGGTATAATGTAAACAAAGAAAACGTTTGAAATTATACTCTTATTTCACTGAATAGTCTACGAATTTGTTTCTTAGAAATAATTTCAATATATTTTACCTATAATTGTTACTTCAGGCATTACATTCTCTTTTTAATATTTCTTTTCTTAAAAATAAGTTTGTTATTTTTAGTCAAATAAAAAATTTTGTGTAATAATAGTATGCCATAAATTACTTAAATATATTTCTATTTCCCTTATTTATGTTAAATCCTTTTTCTCTAATAGGGCCAAAACTGGCCTGTATCCAATATAATTTTACATTTTCTGAAGATGTTCGTCATATGCCACAGTGGCCATTTTTCTGTTAGACCCTCTTATTATATATGTTTTTTATAATATGCAGATGTATTCATGACTAAATGACTAATGTAATTTTTGTATAAAGTAACAAACACACTTATAGTCCACATAGTCGTAAGCTTGTAAGTGGTTATTATAGGTGATGAACGCCTGAAGCAGACTTCAAACAAAGAACGCTACAGATATGTTGTGAATAAAAAGACACATTTTAAAGTCTCATTGCCTGTAACTACCTGCTGTCTATACTTTTGAGATGCAGTACTATATGGGGTATGAGTGAAAATAAAATATTTTAAACCCCATGATGCAAAAAGGTGTTATAAGTTTAACAGCTATGTGTGTCTGTCTATACCACCATAGCCCTTAAATGGGTGAACTGATTTGGGTGCAGGTTTTTTATCTAAAAGCAGGTTTTCTAGCAGTGTTTCTTAGACATGTTTTATCAAAATCGGTGCAGCCTTTTGAAAATTGAAAAAAAAGTTTTTAAAATGTTCAAATTATGTTACAAATATATAAACCTAGCATAAAAGGATTTAGTTTAGAGTATGTAATGCAAAGTAATTTTTTAAGATATGTAAAGGGTGGCATTTAAAAGTGCTTCAAACAACATTTCTTAAATGAACTTCTAACTATAATTATTCTATTTTTTGTCTTACATTTTTCTGAAAGTTTCAAAATTGCCTCACCTTATCCATATCTAAAAAAGTATTTAAAGGAAAAATCACAAAATCATTAAACTTTGTTTGAAAAAAATGTCAGAGTTGTATTAGTTTTATCATCTGCTTAAATTTGTTAATGCTTTTTACTAACCATTTTTTTATGAAAAAATGACTTTCTCCTATTTTTATACTCCAGTTTTTGGTACAAATTATATATGTATAGTTTTTGTACAGGTAACCACAAAACAGCCATAAACGGCTTAAAGGTTAGACTGGCTACTGAGTTGTAACTACATTTTGTGCTTAATATAACTTATACATTTTGATATCTGATTTTGTTGTGTTTGTCTTAGTCCCTAATATTCCATGCAGCTTTTTTTCTGATCTTAATGTTATTATCTTTATTTACATTATTCCTGCCCACACACAAAATGCATGCTAAGACATGTAGTTGCAGAAAATAACCTGTCGTAAACTAAATTAAGGCTGTAATTGTAAGTAAGGTGTAACTGTAATGCAACTGTGGTTATAATTACACCTTATTGTATGATACTTAAGCTGCAGTTGTCAATCTGCCTGTCAAATGTGGCAACTATGGCAAAATCCACCCTTTAAGGCAATCTATGGAAGAGGCCTGTGTTCAGCAGTAGAATTTATAGACTGTTATGTTTAGTTAATTACAGCCTATATACGTCCCACTACTTGGCACAGGCCTCCTTTCACTTTTGAGAGGGTTTTAGGGCAAGGACTCTCAGGTTCTCAATGCCTGAATGTGTGTTGGTGGACTTCACATATTTTAAAATTTTTTTCTTTTATTTCTCACTCACAATGTTGTCCTTCACTGGTAAGCATGTGGTGAATGAGCACCTAAAAATGCAATTAATAATTACATTGGTATTGCCGAGGATTGAAGCCGGTTTGCTCGCATAGTGTGAAATTTACAGTGAACTCTAAGCCCTTGAGCTACCACAGCTCCGTAAGCTCCTGAGCTACCATGGCTCTCCAAGCTCCTGAGCTACCATGGCTCTCTAAGCCCCTGAGCTACCATGGTTCCTGTGCTGACTGTGCTCCTGTACAGTACAGACTGTGTGTGTGTGTGTGTAAATTTAAAGGCCTCTGTACTTACTGTATACTACACTACCATAAATTTTGCAATATAGCTCTGGCAAATGTATTCTACTGTCAACAGATACTGTAAGCAAATTGTTGTTTTTATGTCCAAGAGCTAACTTTAAGATTAAAATTTATTGTGTTTGATAAGGCCTATGTGTTTATTTGTTATATATTCCTCCTCACCTCATTTATAACACTGCCTATTTTTAATTTTGTACTTTTTAAGGCACTCAATGAACTGGGTGATTCACAAAATTGGCCACTGGAAATAGTTGATGGACAAATGAAAGAAATAACTGTAACCATACCTTGGTCAACGTTACTAAAAGATGATTCAATTGTTGAAGTCAATGGACTCTCACTCACAGTACAACCCAAAGTTCGAGCTGAACCAGGTAACAAGAATTTTAATAAAAATCCGTAAGCTTTATTTTTGGTAATTTTGTACTATTGCGGTCTCCTCTATTTTTAGCTCTAGAAAATCGAAAAATCATCCAATTTCGATGTTTTTTTTGGAATCTTCGTTTTTATGGTGGATTTATTTAAAAAAATATGGAAAATATCTCACCTGATCATCATGTAGTTATATGACATTAAATGTGATCATAAACACACTTCTTCGAATATAATCGTTCATAACTTTTTCCAAAGCATTAAACGAAGTTTATATTTTTTTTTTCTTAATCTACACAAAACAACGAACATTAAAAAAACGTTGAAAAGTGTTTGTTTATTAATTTTTTATCTCACTTAAAGTTTTTATATGGTTTTCTACTTTAAATGTTATCATAAACGCTTTAGAAAATCGAAATAATTATAAAAGTTAATATTTTGGTATTTTATTGAGTATAAGATTGAGCGACGCAAGCTCGGAACTTATGGTATCCTGACTCGGACAGGTTAGGTTAGAAGGAGATAGCGGGGTCGAGTGAGCGAGCGAAGCGAGCAATTAGACTTTGCCGTCTCTTTCGTGGTTATTTTTTTATAAACCACTCAGAAATAGGAGCACTGCGAAGCGGGGCTCTGTCGACCAGACTTCCTTCGACTGCGCCACATTGAGTGGTGTGGTGCTTCTCTCTCCCAACTCTCTCCCCCCATAAATCAGGTTTATAGTCACTCAACGTAGCACAGTCGAGCACCACGCCACTCAATCAAAAATCAAAATCACAAATTGCCTCATGTGGGGATTATTTGGTATAGTTGCCTCATTTTTTATTTTCTAGCTGTATTGTTGGAAAATGCTGCTGCCCTTCTCCTAATTTTTCTCTCTTTGTCGCCTATTAAGACACCCACAGAATGATATGGGGTAGTGGATAGTCTTACTCAGCCACTAGATGGCATCACTGTCATAATTGTGTAGTATTTGTAGTAAAGATAAGAATGTGATAAGATCTTTTGCGCTTTTTATTACAAAAATTATTTTGTTCCATTAGAAAGAAATTTCTTATTTGTTTTGTTGTATCAAAAAGTTAATACAGTGTAAACTCTATATAACGACACTCTAGGGACTGTACATATTTTGACATTATACAGAGTTGTTATTAACAACAAAAAAACATCGTATTATTAAAAACCGTCTACTATCTAACCGTAAACTATAATTGTCTGTACGAATTAAATGACACAAAATATTTACAAAGGGAGTAAACACAGCAGGGACAACAAATATAGAAAATTTACAGGAAGGGAGATGTAATTGAGCAGGATAATGTAGAAGGAATATCAATGTTTAGTGCATTCAAAGAACTGATGGTTAGATGATCCTTCGTCTAGGCCACATTCACAGATTGAGTTATTCTTAACCCTAAATTTAGCCAAGTGCATATCACATTTTCTTAAATTCAACCTTTCTTATTACAAAGATATGTACATGTAAACATAAAAGTCTATAAAAGTCCTAACTTGAGTATATGTGAGAATAAGCTTGTAAACAGTTCCAACTGAAGAATATGCATCTTTAAACAGTATCTTCAATGCTGGAATCAATGTGGTCTTCAATGTCATCATCAATGCAACTTGCTGCTGAGTGTCTCCGGGAAGAAGCTGGTCCACAAGAGTCAAATCCAGTGGAGGGTATTGAAATGTTCGCACATGCAATTGATTCTGGTAAGGCTACAGCTAAGATGTATTATCTTTTTTTTAAATAGCTTGTTTTTGGATTTATGTCTGAAAAATTTCGCATTCTTCATCCCATCCTAGAGGGGATTTGCCTTAATATTTGTACATGGCAGGCGGTGGCTCTTATGACATCCTCGGGATGCTATGGGGTAGTGGATGTTCTCACACCCTCCACTACACGGTTAACTGTTCTAAAATTTTATTTTCTTATTACGTAATTAAAACAATACTATCAATTTTTTAATGTCACCGAATTCATAATAAATAGACCATGATCTCATTTTTATTTCAGTTTTGAGCAGAGTGAAAGTTAAATTTGTTAACACTAAAGTAAGAATTGAGCATGTGCCGAAAAATGGCGTCCGAGGAATTGCTTTAGAAATTCACATACAAAAGTAAGTGTCCTTTATTAACCAAATAATTTACATGTGCTCATAAAGTTCAATTTACAATAAACTAAGTATTATTATTACTTCTGTAAATTAGCAAAGGGAGTTTGGTTTTATATACATTAATTATTAAACTAATTGATTGTTTAGATTATTCTATTGCAACAATAATAAATATTTTAATGTTAATTGGATGTTGTGATGCTCACAATGAATATATTGCACCGCATAAAGTACAGTTTGAGTTAACAATCAATTAAGCATTTCCCACACAAAAACAGCCTGCAATGGCGACCAGTTGTATTCCCTCGCAATATGAGTCTGCACTCTGCACGCAGGTGCGGTCAGGTCGCGGCACGCGACCTTTAGCGAGTGCGCGGCCTGTCGGTGGCCGCAACGCGGTCACTTGCAAACTTTTACAACAGGCCGCGTGTACTGCGTGAAAAATGGCGCTAAATACAGATATTTTAATATACTTCCCACCGTGATTACAAAAGCATTACGATTAAAAACAAAATATAGGATAATATTGCTGCTTCGGTGGTTTGGTCATGTAGAGAGAATGAATGAGGAAAGAGTGACAAAGCAAATTTATATGGCAGATGTGAACGGCCGAGTCGGGAAGGGACGCCCTAGAAGTAAGGTTTATCGACCAAATTGGCGATATTTTTAAAAGGGGCCACGTTAGAAGTACCCTTAACCGACGAGCATGTATGCGTAGACATATGGATGTAAAGGAGGCGAAGGAGGTATGTCAGGATCGTGCCAAATGGAAGTCCGTAGTCTCTGCCTACCCCTCTGGGTGACAGGCGTGAGTGTTTATGTTATGTTATGTTATTTGAAAAAAAAACGATCAACAGCGATAATTGTGCACAGGCGATTGATAGAAATTTCACATCCAAAACCTATGTGTTTTAACATTCCAAAGGTTCTGTCTGCCAAGATATTTTTTACAATCATAATGATCATCATCTGCAAGAAAATCAGTTTTCCTTGATATTATTGTCACTAAATCGCTTCTACCGCTATTTCGTCATCATCATCAATAATGTTAGGTATCCCTTAGATGAAATATTATCATCAACAGCCTTTTTAACTCTACTGCTGAACACAGTTTCTTCTGAAAATGCACCAACTGGGGATCATTACATCTGACTCTACACAAAATTAAATTTAATGTCACTGTGTTTTTAGTGGGTTTTCTGTCATCACATGGTCCTCAAAACAGTGTGTACTGCTTGCACGTGTTACCTTTTCTTCGAAAGTCCACCGGTGAAGTGGAAGAAGGTTGATATATTTACTATTACACCCCGACTTTATTTTTTTAGCATTGATTACTTTGATGAGGCTGGTGCAGAACCCGTTCCGGAAACAACTGATCCCGGCAAATCG
Organism: Parnassius smintheus behrii; assembly: GCA_036936625.1. Lineage (NCBI taxonomy): Eukaryota > Metazoa > Arthropoda > Insecta > Lepidoptera > Papilionidae > Parnassius > Parnassius smintheus. Next base: position 34,536,962 of record JAUPFT010000012.1, on the reverse strand, counting down.
AAAACCTATATTGTTGCAACATACACTAACAAAAAAATTAGATTTGATGGAGTGACCCTCTATGTAGATGAATTTCCATCAAAGCTGCGAACTATGGCCAGAAGTCTTACTATGGAAAAGTCAGTTTCGTCACAAGCCGATAAATCAGACACTGCAGCTGAGACACCGGATGTAAATTACCAAAGCACTCTATCGGACGTGTTTTATGAAACAAAAAGTGTGATATCGACCATTGAGTCCGATCCAGTAAAAGAAATAATTGGAGAAGATAGAAGCCATTCAGTATCGAGGGAAGCTACTCCAGAAGAGAAGTCTAGTCAGCCCGAACCAATAGTATTTGCTAAATTAACAGGCCAACAAGAATTGGCACTTAAACTGAAATATTCAGAAGAAGTCGAGGGACCAAAAGTTGAAGTGAAAGTGTTATTGGGATCACTGATACTATTTTTGACACCAAGACAGTTACACACTCTTATAGAACTCGTTGATGCGCTAAATGAGCCAGATTTAGAAGATACAAGGTATTAGTAAAGTATTTCTTGTAAATTGATTAATCTTTTTATAGTCGTAGAATACCAAAGCTCTTTCTTATGTAAGACTTCGGTTTGAGATTACCTCTAATCATTTTTTCTGTTGAGGCAAAGAACTTAAAATTTGAAGTAATAATTTTAGCCATGACCACACATGGTAGCTAGTCTAAATATAGGTGGCATTATCTAGTATACTTAGTGTATATATCGACGGTTATGTAATGCAATGGCTAAGCATTTGCTTTTGTCCTTGTGAGCCGCGGTTTCAAATTCCGCACGTAACAGGTATTAGTGTGACTTAAAAAGAAGTGCTCCGGGTCTTATTATTATCATCCAATATTATATTATCAACATACAATTTATTTTATTTATGTAAAACGGCTCCCGCGATAGAGACAAATCTATATTATGTAACACATATGTTGGTTATTTTTCAGGGTTATTTTTCAAGAAGTATAAACATTTTATTTTAAAATTCAAATATATTAATAATGATATACCGATATTACAGTTTTTAAATACAAGTAAATAAGGCCACTACTTTTATTAGAAATTATCCCAAATTGAATGTGATTTATGGGCAAAAACTAAGCGCGCGTGTGTGTGTGTGTGTGTGTGTGTGTGTGTGTGTGTGTGTGTGTGTGTGTGTGTGTGTGTGTGTGTTTGTGTGTGTGTGTGTGTGTGTGTGTGTGTGTGTGTGTGCGCGTGTTGTCGTTTCTTAAGTTTTTTCCTACTGTTTACTTCCTTAGTGACACGCTTACTACTAATGTTTAAGTTTATAACTACATATCGTGTAACTTTTAACGGACTTATGATCGTCATAATACATAAAATATAAAATAAAATATTTTTGCTTATGAACGACGTAACCGACGACCGTCATTATTATGGCGTGTTTAAGACATTTAAATCAACTATTTACAACTAAATTACACAAGTAGTCCCAATAAAAAATATTGGTACCTCAAAGTGGAATCCGTTTTTCTGTATGCATAGACGAGCACATTTTCTTAAATTATTTTTTACACTCATTACCTGTGCTTGAGCACTTTAAACTTTCGTGAACGCAGCAATAATTTTACTTCGGCAGTCTTCATAATTTTGGGCCTCTTTGAAATAAACACTACTCTTTATTACACATCTCAGATAAAAGTCTAACAGTAAAAGTTTCGGCGTCTTTGCAGACCATAATATAGGGCCTCCATGCTCGGTCCACCTATCTTCATAATCATTATCTAAATGATCGCTCACTGCACTTGAATACTTTATTTAGTTGTTAATTATAGTTCATTGATTGGTAGAGTACATAGACGTACGTTAATTTGACTCGCCTATATTACCTATTCTGAACCTTCTTTGCAAATTTGGCCGTGTATTGCAAAATAACGCAACCGACCAAAAATGTAATATATAGAAGAAACGACTATTTAAATTTAAAAAGAAAAAATAATTATATGAAAAACAGGGAAACTTTAGGGTCTCTGGTCTTCTGAGGCTGTTCATTTATTAATTTATGAACCGTATTAAACATTAGAGTGTATAATACTAAAACTTTTTATTTATATTAAAATTTCAGCAATTTACCCCTTCGCCCAAGTGGCGTAAATACACAGTGTAAACCAATGAAGCAAGCAGATTTTCAATTAATAGAAGCTCAGCTACAAGGAAACTTGGAAAGACAAGCCAAACCAACACACATGTATGGATGGTCAGGACCTAGCTTTGGTGAGTTGGTCAAATTTTCTGAAATTATAACATATGTCGAACAAGTCTTCCATTCTATGGAGATTGTGAAAAACTTATTCAAATATTTTTTTAATATTTCTTAGGCTTATAACTTGATCAGTTTCGCCTTTTAATGACATTTTCAAAGTTTATAATATCCCCTTCATTCAATCCATTACAACCTGTCAAAGCCACCGCTGCTAGGCTTCCTTCATAGTTTGTCGCAAATATCTCCCCATATGTGCCATAGCTGGTTATTGTTTGGTAAGCGGGGTAGCAACTGCACTTTTTTAATATTTTTAGTTGTTATCGTGAGGATGCTACTGCCTGCAGCCTGTTTAATTTCAAATTGTTGCCTCTTACGATACCCACGAAACGATACGTGATAGTGGATTCTCATACTCCGCCACTGCATGGCGGGAAAAGTTACAATATAAAATATATAAAAATCTTGTAGTACTCAGTACTAACAATGCTTTTATGTTGTAAGCTATACACGTTACGATTTAATAAAAAGGTTTACCTTGCTAAGAACACAGATCTATTCCAATACACGCTCCGGTCTACGTACGCATGCACACCTGCACAGGTGTTCGCGCCACTGCACTATCGCTTAACGCTTATAAGGGATTCGTTAATTATTATCCAATAAGATTACTGCAAAGCCCATTTCCGGTTTCCTATCTACCGCTTTATGCCCAGCATGTGCATTCGTGTGTTAACGGGCTCACACAAGTTGAGAAGACAGGCAACCAACCGCATCGCTTATATCTCGCATCATCGCTCCCGCCCTTGTGTAATATCCAAAATATTGAATTATACAAGCATATAATAAAAAGTATAGACATTTGCAATAACGCTATATTTCGTGATTATCTGTGAAGTTGATAAGTGTGAAGACAGCCGGCAGCCATCGAGATACGAGGCAGATCAGCGGAAGTCCAGGTGGGTGCACATGCATTCCTTCACGTCCTTCCTATATCTAGAATTTAGGGGATTTGCAGTATCACGAATAAATTAAATTCCATTCACCGCTCGCACCGCGCTAATATACATTCCACTCTTCTATTTAAATTAATAGCCGCACCGCATAACATTATTTAATACATTTGAACCAGCAGTTTGGTGGTTGAAAGCCAAAAGCCAAATCCACCATATATTTTTTGGTCACATCGGCCGGGATTAAATTAACCTTTAGGCCTGGAGAAGTAAATTCATTTTTTTATATATTACAAAAAATTATATACGTATATATTATTAAATCATAATAAATTGTAGTTCTAATTATACTAACTACAATATTTATTTGTCCCGCATCGCTTATTACACGTATTATAATACCTTTGTAACGCATACCACACCGCTTCATTATTCCATTAATGATATTTTTCTTGTTGATTAACCGCCATCTTTCTAGTAACGCGAGATTGCTTCGTTCCCCAGTTAACTAATTCTACCGTCACTTATCGCAATAATTTTAGTCCGCATTTGTTTGTTGAAAATGACGACGAGAAGCAAAGAATCTAAACTGGTTTCGGATGAAGAAGTTAGTTTAAAAATTATTATCGCTAAACGGAATTATATTTACGAACGATTACAAAAAATTTACGAGACCTCAAAGGGCGCATTTAATTCCATGGACGAGCAGAATTTATTTCTTAGCATCGCTTCGAATATAGAACAATTACGTAGTGAGTTTCAAGAAGTTCTAGATAACTGTAATACTAAACATTTAAAATTAAACCCTAATGCAGACGTTGATTACGAGGCTTGGAACTCATTTGAAGATTTATATAGTCGTATTAAGTGCCAAATTACGAAAATATCCACATCGCCTTCCACTGTTACGTTAGAAAATAGATTTCCTACTAAATTAAAAACTTCACTTCCGCCAATTGAATTAATGTCATTTAACGGAGACATACGCCAGTGGTCCATGTTTTATCAACAATTTAAGACATTAATTCACGACAATTTACAATTAACTGATGCCGAATGTGTTTATTATTTGGTTAACAAATTGAGTGACAGGGCGTTATCAGTTTGTGCCGGGTTAGCCCCTACCGCAGAAAATTATTCCATTATTTGGAATGCGCTTATAAGAAGATATAATGACGAACGCACACTCGCATCTACGTATATTAACCAACTATTGAATTTAACACAGGTGAACGCAAACACAACAGGAGGTTATCATAAATTTATGGACAAATTTGATGCTTCAATTAATGCTCTAAAGCAATTAAAAATTGAGGACTTAGCTGATTTTTTGTTTTTAAATATTGCACTTAGAAAATTAGATCATGACACTGTTAAGTCATTTGAAATGTCTTGTCGCACAATTAGCATACCAAACTACGCCTCTTTAGTACAATTTTTATACGAACAGAATAGGGCTATATGCCATACATTTAATAATTCGCATACTTTATCTACATCCAATAATAGTCGAAACAAATCACTTTCAAATAAATTTAGTAAAACATTTATTAATACAGATCCTTCGCATTCATGTATCTTTTGCAAATCAAATGATCATGAACACTTGTATGTTTGTCCACGCTTTTTAAAATTAAATACACAACAACGTTACGATATTATTAAACAAAACAATTGTTGTATTAATTGTTTAAGTAATAAACACTCGACTTCTTTTTGTAAATCGAAGCGTAAGTGTATATACTGCGCGCGGCGCCACCATTCTTTAATTCATTCTGACCCGAATCAGAATGGCTCTAAGACTGCTTTTCGTAGTAGCAATACGTTACACTCAGAGGTGCAGACGCGTAACGCTAATGCATGCAGCGTGCATTCGATTAATTACCACGCAGTTAACGATAATAAGGTAAATTCTTCTGTCGCTCACAATTCGAATACGGAGGAAAATGAAAAAACACTTACCTCTTCATGTAATATTTCTCGCGATTATAGTACTCTCCCGCGCTATACTACTTTTTTGGGACTGCAAAAATAAAGGTCGTAGATAAGTACGACAATGAACATTTTATTCGGTGTTTAGTTGACCCCGGATCCCAAAGCGACTATTTTACGAAGGATTGTTGTAAACGCTTATTTCTTTCCGTTTCGAATAAAAATCGTTTTACCGAAGTACACGGGATCGGTGGTGTGTCCCAGAAGATTTTAGGTGTCACTTCACTGCAGTTCACGTCTCGTTTTAATGATAACAAATTTTATCATATTGAACCATTAGTTGTTCCGACCATCACGGGTCAGTTGCCAGATTCGATAGTAGATGTTTCAAAAATTCGTTATTTAGATAAAATACGCTTAGCAGATGATCAGTTTTATCAACCTGGGTCTATAGATATTTTATTGGGGGTTAATACCTACATAAAACTTTTGTCGCCTGAAAACTTAATTCATTCGCAATGGCCTAGTGCCATAGAAACATAACTCGGATATATTATTATATTATTATGGGTGATGCTGAAGTCGCTATATCACATCATTCCCCGCGTTCATTTGTTTCCTGTTCTTACTATACAAATTTAAATCAAAATTGTCCTAATGATATAATGGAAAAATTTTAGAAAATTGAAGAACTTCCGCAAAAAATATATTTGAGCCGTGATGAGCAGGAATGTGAAGACATTTATACTTCTACTACTTACCGCCAAAACGACGGACGGTATGTGGTCGCCCTGCCATTTAAGAAAAGGCCCGACATATTGGGTGACTAATGAATGCAAAAAAACGCCTCTTACTTTTGGAAAAACGCTTTAACAAATATCCCGATCTTCGCGATCAATACAATGTTGTTATACGGGAATACATTAATAAGGGTATTTTATCCGCTGTTTCTAATAATGATTGTATACAGCCTTCTTTTTATTTGCCGCATCACCCTGTCGTACGGAATGATAAAAGTACAACGAAGTTGCGCATCGTTTTAGACGCTAGTGCTAAGTCGGATAACGATATTTCTTTGAATGACATTTTGCACACCGGGCAAAATTACTAGCCTTCGCCGACGCTAGTGAAAAAGCTTACGGGTGTGTCATCTATTCGCATGTTGTTAACGGAAATAATCCTCCAATTATAACGCTCCTATGTTCTAAATCTCGGGTGTCCCCATTAAAGGTTATAACTTTAGCCAGGCTTGAGTTGTGTGCCTTGGTTTTGCTCGCTAAGTTAGTACGCACCGTTTACGATTCGTTGTCATTGAAGCATCCGATCGACAACATTTATGCGTTTTCAGATTCGGAAGTCGCGCTCTGTTGGGCGTGTTCTTCACCGCATAAGTTCAACACCTTTGTTGCGCAATTTCGCAAATACAGTCCTATTTATTATCGGATAACTTTTACCACATCGCCGGCTCGGAAAATCCTGCAGATCATATTTCGAGTGGACTGTTACCCTCACAAATTTTAAATTGTGACCTTTGGTTACATGGGCCTTCGTGGGTTTCCTTGCCGTGTAAAGAATGGCCTGTACAAAGGTTCGCATCAACTCATATCAGTTTACCAGAAGAAAAGACTGTGTCGCTTGGAGTCAGTGACATGGAAGAAAACCCATTTATCTCGTTAAACTTAAAATTTTCTAATTGGAATAAGTATTTACGATCCGTTGTTTACGTTTTAAGGTTTTTAAACAAATTATCGCGCATAAATAAAATTATAACCGCATCCGACATAGAGATTTCTGAAATCACAGTTATTAAAATTGTGCAAGGCATCGCTTTCGCCGGAGATATAAAAAATATTAAAAAAGGACAACTATGTTCATCAACATTACGAAGGTTGTCGCCATTTATCACGGACAATGTACTTCGAGTAGGTGGTCGGTTAGATTATTCGTCTTTATCGGATTCCCAAAAGCATCCAATATTGCTACCAAAAAAGGGGCATATTGTTGATCTTATAATTGATTATTATCACTATAAACATTTCCACGCTGGTCCCCAGTATTTACTTGCTGCATTACGGGAGAAATATTGGATATTATCAGCTCGCCGTGTAGTGAGATACCGCATTCATAGGTGTAACATTTGTTTTCGACATAAACCCAAACCTATTTACCCCATGATGTCTGCCTTGCCTGCTTGCCGCCTAGAGCAGTGTAATGCGTTTACACACACAGGTGTGGATTTTTCGGGCCCACTTTATATCACATTGACGCGTAAACGTGGTATACGAAGCCAGAAGGCTTATTTATGTTTATTTATATGCCTCGTTACTAAGGCAGTGCATTTAGAATTAGCGTCTGATCTAAGTTCGGCAAGTTTTTTAGACGCGATTTATATACAGCGATAACGGTACTAATTTTGTCGCCTCGCGTTCATATTTACATGAATTACATAGATTTTTAAAATCAAAAGAATATTATAAGGCATTCAGTCAGGTGCTCACTGATAATCGCATTGTTTGTAAACTCAACCCTCCAAGCGCTCCACATTTCGGGGGTTTGTGGGAGTCCAATATTAAGGTTGTAAAAACCCATTTGTTTCGCGTAATAGGTAAGCAAATCCTCACGTATGAAGAAATGCTTACTAATCTTTGTCAGATCGAGTGTATCTTAAATTCTCGCCCGCTTTATGTATTAAGCAGTGATCCATCGGAACCTACCGCACTTACACCCGCACATTTTCTAAATTTAAAACCACTTGAATGCTTACCAGCTGCAGATTTAAGCAAGGAACGTATTAATCTGTTATCACGTTTTTCTTTAATAGATTCTTTAGTTCAGTCCTTTTGGAAACGCTTCAGATTCGAATACTTAAATACATTACAGAGTAGAGTGAAGTGGAATAAGAACGCTACTGCCATTTCTGTAGGGACGATTGTTCTAATAGACGTGGATAATACTCCACCGCTTCAGTGGCCTCTAGGCGTTGTCACCGAATTGTTTCCTGGTAAGGATGGTGTGGTACGCGTTGCGCAAGTTAAACTTAAGAATTCCACTTTAAAACGCCCTCTTATCAAACTGTGTCCTTTACCAACACAGTGATTAATATAGTTAATTTTACATTATCGTTTATATATTTAGTTTAATTCTTAGGTCATAACGTCGCTTCATTTCGCTACTATATAAGTATTTATCTATATATATATATATATATATATATATATATATATATATATATATATATATATATATATATATATATATATATATATATTTTTATACTTTACTTGCTAGTTGAGGATACCTCAAGGCCGGGGGGGTGTTCGCGCCACTTTGCACTATCGTTTAACGCTTATAAGGGATTCGTTAATTATTATCCAATAAGATTACTGCAAAGCCCATTTCCGGTTTCCTATCTACCGCTTTATGCCCAGCATGTGCATTCGTGTGTTAACGGGTTCACACAAGTTGAGAAGACACGCAACCAACCGCATCTCTTATATCTCGCATCATCGCTCCCGCCCTTGTGTAATTTGGATATTGAATTATACAAGCATATAGTAAAAAGTATAGACATTTGCAATAACGCTATATTTCGTGATTATCTGTGAAGTTGATAAGTGTGAAGACAGCCGGCAGCCATCGAGACACGAGGCAGATCAGCGGAAGTCCAGGTGGGTGCACATGCATTCCTTCACGTCCTTCCTATATCCCGAATTTAGGGGATTTGCAGTATCACGAATAAATTAAATTCCATTCACCGCTCGCACCGCGCTCATATACAGTCCACTATTCTATTTAAATTAATAGCCGCACCGCATAACATTATTTAATACATTTGAACCAGCAGTTTGGTGGTTGAAGGCCAAACGCCAAATCCTCTCCAGTAGACAATGGCGTGTGTGTCCAGCATTACATACCCTTCCACTCAAAACCAGTAACTATTAAGGGCTTATACTACCTCAAATGGCTTAGCAAGATCCTCCGTTATGCCGAAAATATTGCAGCATTAATTTTGAAATAAATATATAGTAAAGTTGAGGATTAATGTTAAGTACTATGTTAGACGAAAACACGATAACGTAAAATTTTCTCGATCGAAAAAATTCCAAAGTTACCTGCAAACCGAACAATAAACTGCTAGTATTCACAAAATACTTTAAATTAGATCATGAAACTTTGCATGCTAACTGAACTAACTATAAAGCAGGGCTTGTGTTTTTTTTTATATTTTTTAATTAACATTATTTTCACTGTAAAAAAAATTATCTAAAATATCGGCGTCCTGAAGCTTGTTCCCTGCCGCCCGATACTCCCGCTCATTCTCACTTCGGCTTTCGAACGGGAAAGCTGTGTAGCCTACGATCAGAATACACATTACGACGTAAAATTAAAATTGGAAATAACCGCAATAAAAATAAGAAGCGACTAGGTTGGCGTAAAGAAATAGCAGAAATATGATAAATCTAATGAAATAAGTATCTAACGACGTATCTACTTACAGTATTAGTGATTACGAACATGTCGGTAGAGAGCATACGACGCGCGGGGAAGTGGGGGCGAAATTAGAATTCGAGTTGAGGTAATATAGGCCCTTAAAATTCATTAATTGAAAAATTTCAGAGGACAGTGACGCTGAGAGCGAGAAGTTTCATCCTATGACGTCTTTCGGCAACCCAATGACGGAGAGTTTTACATCCTCGGTCAGTTCCATGAGCAACAGTATGACGTCCAGTGTTAATGTCCTTACTTCACAACCTCGAATCAAGAGAAATAAGAAAGGTAATGATTACGCTAATTAATATAATGCCTTTTAATTTTTGACCTTTGAGTAACCTCTTCGAAGCAATAAGTCAATGCAAATGAGAATAAATTACTACTTTCAGCCATGTACGAGTAGCAGTAAAAATTAGTTAACCTTCGACTTGATTTTTGATGATAAATCTTCGCTAGAAGGAATGCTAAGAAAATGAGAAATGTCGTTTGCACGCACCAAGATGTTGCCGTGCTTAATTCGAGTGTATCTGAAACCATTATTCTTAGCAGCTTCCCAAACCTCACAAAATAAAATTTTCCTTTTTAAAGTTTGGTCCTCATTAATTATAACATCTGTATAGTTTCGAGAATTCGTAACTTTTCCGTTGTTAAACCTTCCTCTTTACGAGCTGTTGAAAGAAATTAACAATTATATTCTTAGGAAGCCTAATTTTAGGATTAAGCTGACGTACACGATGAATTGCGACGACGTCGTATTTATTAATTAGTTGTTTGATGACAGCAGCTATGTTTTCTATAATTGAAATAAAAATTTTTTTTTTTTGAAAATTTACAATATCAACATTCAGCAACAGCTCTAAAATATAGTTTCCTACCTCCATAATTAGATCATCTCTTTTTCGGAATGATTTCTTCATTTTTGGTTTTTAAGGTCGTCGTATCATTAACAAATTGTATTGATGTCTTCAATTCTTTGAAATCTTCAATCATCTTGGTTATTTTATTATTCTGTTTGTCGAAGAACTCCTTCATTAATGCCATTTACTTCTCTTGGAAAGACTAAAATTCACCACGTAGATCCAACACATTTTGATCAGCTACACCTTTACGGAACGTCACTTAGTCAGGCGGAGATCTATTAGAATACCGGTTAGACTATTGTTTGGTGCGATATTTATTGAGAGACGTGATTGTCATGTCAAATGACAGTGATTGTTATCTCTGTATATTTACTGCTCTGTGAAATAAGTAGCCGAAGTGTGCCAACACTATTCGTAATTGTATGTATACATATGTAGAATACTACAATACACAATAGAATGGCTGTCAACCTTATTTTGTACGAGAATTGGCGTCGCCGGGAGCACACATACAAGCAATTACGTCGTATTATCACTACTACAAATCCGATTCGCTGTGTTGACAGACTGAGTAAATTTACACATTTTAGACTTTTAATGTTCAAGATCATCATTAAAAAAATCGTTTGAATTTTAATACATATTTATTTGTAAATAGTGTGCAATTTGGTATTTTATAAATAATTTGCATGCGAAATTTGGAAACGATTGTAACGTCAAAACACATCTCGTGTTGACATTTATAAGTGTGAATTGACATGTTAGTGGCTACACGGGCTCCGCCCACTCCCCCGTTCTATAATGTATGTATTATAGTATTCTAATTCGAAACATCGGGAATATAAAATAAGTTAACAGACGCGATAGAATCCGTAAAAATAGTTTTATTTGAATAAGAAAGAAGCTCCACTCCACACTTTCAAATTGAAGGACGCTAAAAATGCAAACATAGATTAATTAAAACTATTTCAGCTTATTTTTATATTCCCGACATTTCCTGTGGTTTGCACTCATGGCTGCGGGGGACTTTGTGTTTAAAAAACACGGTAAAATACATAAAAATTTGCATCATTACATGTATATCAATAATATCATCACTACAATATAAAAATTCTATTTATTGTTGTACATTGTTTCTATATACGTTTTTTTACTTCATTTCATCATCTATAAAAACAGTGATATTTGTTAATGATTTCCAATAAATAACCTACTGTTCAGTTCAGTAGCTAGTGCTTTTAATTAAAGTTTTTTTTTTACTTTTAGTTCCATACATTGATGGAGATCCAACAGCAGAAGTGTCGCATGTTAGTCTAAGAATGGCCTCGTTCTCCTGCGTGTTACTTCACAAGGTAAAATTTACGTAGAATATTTGAATAAAAATTATACTACAAAGATTTTTTAGGCAAACAACATGCATGCAACAAGATGCATGCAGGTGGCTCAGGACCGTGCTTTGTGGCATTCCTTAAGGGGAGGCCTATGTTCAGCAGTGGACTTGTGAAGGGCTGTAATGAATTTTAAAATAGTGTGTGATAAGAGGCTCGCCAAAACTTTCCGACTTATATGAGTCTTTCTTTGTTCCTTACCCGGTTAATATGATCCTTTCTCTAATTATTTCTAGTTAATTATATGGTAGAACATGTTTCGTCCCTACAAGTCCGTCCGATAGGTTGGATAGGATAGGACACTCTCCTACTTCCACTTTTTCATTTCCATTTTTGGCGCTATAGGAAATAGTGCTTCCACTATAGTGTTCTGATAATATATATATATATATATATATATATATATATATATATATATATATATATATATATATATATATATATATATATATATATATATATATATATATATATATATATATATATATATATATATATCAGTTTATATATTGTTACTTAAAGTTAGAGCCTATATACATATGTCGAACTGCCGGGCACAGACCTCCTCTCATTTCTGAGTGGTGTACCATATTGGAGCAACGCGGCGGACGTTTCCTAGGGCAAGGAAACGTCCGCCGCGTTGCTCCAATATGGTTTTGTGGCTTGTTACTATTTAAGCATATAGCACTCATAAAAATCGATGTACATTTAAGAAATGCTTAAGGTTGCTTACTCTCTTTCACTGAATGACAATAGAAAGAGACAAAAGTTAAAAAACAGTTATAGTTACAGCCTATATACGTCCCAATCCTGGGCACAGGCCTCCCCTCATTTCTGAAAGGGTTTTAGAGCAAGGAATTATCCGCCGAGCTGCCCCAATGCATGTTGGCGAACTTCACATGTCTTCGAAATATTTTTTTTGTTCTTATTTCTCAGACGTGCAGGTTTCTTCACAATGTTTTCCTTCACCGCTGAGCACGTGGTAAATCAGCACTTAAAATTGCAATTAACAATTTCATTAGTGCCGACGGGGATCGAACCCGGTTTGCTCGCGTATTGTGAAATTTACATATATATATATATATATATATATATATATATATATATATATATATATATATATGTATATATATGGTTTATAGTTATCAAATCGAGGTAAGTCGACGACTTACTTGTATTATCATCATTGACATAAAATTACCTCATACCACCATTTGCCATAGTTGCCACGCTTGACAGTCGGGTTCGCAACCAGTATTGTTATCAGAAATAGCCGTTGCTCATCTCCTTTTGCCGTCTGTTGCGATATCCAACGGGATGATACGGGGTAGTGGATATTCTTACACAGCTACGACGCGGCGTTTTTATATTTTGTTTGTTTGTTTCAAATTATGTGATGTAGTAATATGATATATTGATGATGTCTGTTACCCAATTACGCCAATTACGTGTAAAGACACTTATCTAATTAAAACACTTGTAGGATATCTTGGCTTCTACACCAATGGGAACAGATTACGTGTCACCCGCTTCCGCGTCCAAAATGCAACAGGCCTCTAGGGAATTTTTTGACAGCGTCGAAACGGTCTGTCGGAACGACGAGCGAAGAGAAAGTCACAGAGTCAACGATGCATTGGATAAAGCCACCAAAAGAAATCATTTAAGGTATACATTAATTATATGTGGTATGCCAAATTGTATGTTAATGTGTTCTATACTGTATATTATATTGTGGTCTCACACTAACAAACTAATAAAGAATGAACGCTGTGTACATTTCAAGTGACGCAAACAAAGCAATAACCGTGCTCAACTTATAAGATTACGCAATTACATACACATATCCATCTAAAATAATTTGCAATGACAACATGATTTTAAGTGTGTATGTGCGTCCAGGAGTGAAATTTTATGGGCTGGTAAAAAAACATGTGCATAAGAGTATGTCAAGAAGTTGAGCATGGTTTCGGCATCAACTGAAATGTACACAGCGCTATGTCTATCTTTCTTTGTTATGCGAACTACGTTGCAGCGTATTACCACTGAATACATAATAGTACTACGCGCGGAACGGCCACTCACCTCCCCGCACTCATTTCAAATACCGCACCCCACCCCGCACCCCACCCCACCCCGCACTTCGTTGTAGACGACACTGACACTTAAAAGAAGGCGCGCGCGATTGGACGACCCTGACGCAAACACACGATTTTACAATTTAAAGGATAGTTACCTATAATTGTGTTTTCATTAAGATGGTTGTATTTTGAGCTGTAATGAAACTATGTATAATATTCTTATTATATATTATTCATAGTTTTATTATTATTACTCATTTACGATATCATTCAGTTTAGAACTTAATCGTTCTACCATAAATACGTAACTACTTACAATTAATATTGCCATCACGATACGATCATTTAAGACGACGTTGAAGCCCCACCGCTTCAACGTCGGCCGCCGCACTTCCCTGCTACACGCACACATTTGCGGGTGTACAAACGTCATTTGCCTGTGTAGTACTAATAGGTAATTAATTTGCAAGCGTTGTATGGAGTGTCCGGAGTATGATATTACCACTGGAGCACTTATTAGTCGCCTCATACGGGAAAGGATCATCGCTCTCACAGAATATTAAAGTAAAATAACATCATGTGTGTAGTAAATACGGAGAACCAGAGACATTTTTACGGACAACGAAGCATTCCGTCTTGCTCTTCAGGGGTGACAATGCATCGCATTTCGATTCTTAATGGGAATAGATGTTGGTGTCTATAGGACAAGCATCTACTTACCATCACGTGGACTGTGTTCACATTTGTCACCGTTTTATATAATGGTGCCAAATAAGGTAATCATTTTATATATATTTTGCATTTCATCGTCTGTCCGACACTCCTATGTCGCTTCTTTATTGAAAAGACAAGCAGCTTTACGATTGTCTTATACCACCAATATTCTATGTACGGTCACGCACAGAGATATGATACATTGCGCAGGTAACTCAATTGATAGCAACGCACTATTTGTCAGTCATTTCTAACTTTTTATCAATTCTTTTTGAGAACAGTACTTACTTAATATAATAATAAAACAGTACACTTTAATGCATTTTGTGTGTGTATTTTTAAATATTAATCTAAATACTTCAGGTCACAGTCTTAGATATTGTGTAGAATATTGCAGCAAACAAAAAAGGAAAGTAAAGCAATTATTATGATGACGATTATTACAATGTAATGTTATTACAAAAATACCGCAAAGATGCGTATATTATTTTAATAATAATACTTATCCCGAGGAACTTAGCCAGTTAATTTTCACATCTTTAATAATAAAGTAAATTAATGCAAAGAAACGCCTGATTCTATTGATTGTTCCCGCATTTATTCAAAACAATTATTGCTTTAAAATGTTTAATTGAAATAAGAAAAAAGTTCTAATCCATGTACGACCCATACATACATGAATTAGAACTTTGTGCTATGTAAGACTTAATAATAATAGCCAATGGTCACAAGTTTATAAAGCATGGTATAAAGCAAGGTTATTTTTTTAGAATACTCACCACGGAAATGAGTTTGGACGGAAGCGAAAAGGTGACATCGCATGGCAGTCAGACGATGTGTGAAGCGGCCATAAAGAATGCACTGGTTCGAGAATGCCTCTATTTCCAACAAGAAAATCCTGATGACGTGAGACTGCAGTGTTTCGATATTATAAAATTCGAAAATAAGGGTAATGATTATTTATTTATTTATTTATACTTTCATGCACAAAAAAAAAGTACATATGGCGGACTTAATGCTATAGGGCATTCTCTCCCAGTCAACCATTAGGCTAAACAGAGATAGACATTATGGAGGCGGTGCAGCAATAATCAAATAGAGAGGATAAAAGAAATAATAATATATGTAATAAACAATACATAGATATTATATACATATATATATATATATATATATATATATATATATATATATATATATATATATATATATATATATACATACATACATACATACACTGTATACACATAAATACATAAATAATAATATATATCTAAATATATATATATATATATATATATATATATATATACACACAATAGGTTCGTATACATATTATATATGTCAGAACAAATATGAAATATAATCGAAAAAGAGAGCTTAGTCAATTCAAACTTGCAACGATTTAATCATATACTTACGGACTTGATTTTTAAAGACGAATTTGTTGGGAGCTTTTTTAATGTCAAGAGGGATGTCGTTCCAGAGTCTGATGGCCGCGAGGGCGAAAGAGTGAAATAAATAACCAGTATGGTGTAAAGGAGTGAGTAACATAAGATTGGCCGAGGAACGGAGAGAAAAATTATGAGAATCTCCCATGTATTGAAATTTAGATTTCAGATACTCGGGAGCACATGGATCGTTCAAAATTGAGAAAAGGGTGCAGAGTATTCTAACATATCTGCGCTGACGGATAGGCAACCAGTTTAACTGTGTACGAAAGGAAGATACATGGTCGTATTTACGAAGACCATAAATGTATCTGATGCAGTTGTTGAGCAGACGATCCAATGTATTAAGGTGAAGTTGAGACAGGTCTGAGCAACACACATCGACATAATCAATAATCGGTACAATAAGTGATTGGACAAGTAAAATCTTGGTATTGGTGGGAAGAAAGTTTTTAAATCGATATAGAGATCGCAAAGTTCCAGTAGTTTTGCGACTCACCTCCTGTATATGTTTGTTCCATGTTAAGCAACCATCGATGTACAGACCAAGGTTCTTTACGCTAGTAGAGAATGGTATGACATTATTATTAAACATAATTGATGGTAGGGTGGCAATATCCAGTTTAGATAATAATCTTGAGCTACCTAAGATTATCGTTTGGCATTTAGACGGGTTCACGTTTATGCCATACACAGTAGACCATTCTGAGATATATTTTAAATCATCATTTAACAGTGAAATAGCACTTAGGATATTTGAAGGCTCCACTTGCGCATATAACTGCAGATCATCGGCATACAAATGGTAAGAGCTCTTGAGATTTAGTGTGATGAGATTTATAAAAATGGAAAACAGAAGAGGAGAGATAATACTGCCTTGAGGAACGCCAATTGACACATCACGCCAGTCAGATAGTATATGACCAGTACGCACAGCCTGTTGGCGCCCCCGAAGATATGTTGAGAACCATTCCTGAGCTGAAGACGAGATATTCAAATGAGAAAGAAGAGCTAACAGGATACCATGATCGACAGAATTAAATGCATTAGAAAAATCAATTAAGATGAGAACGGTCAGTTTTGATTTTTCCATCCCCTCACGAATATCTTCCGTAACCTTGAGAAGAGCAGTAGTAGGAGAATGACCCGGACGGAAACCAGACTGATAAGGGGAAAGAATATTCATTGAGAAAACAAAAGCAGAAATCTGTTTATGAGCGACAGCTTCCAGAACCTTAGAAAGAAAAGGCAGAATAGAAATTGGTCTGAAATTAGATAAAGAGCTGCATTCAGTAGCTTTCGGGATGCGAATAATAAAGGCTTTACGCCAGAGAGTTGGAAAAGCACCATTCATCAGCGAAAAGTTAATTATATGAGTTATCACGGGTAAAACAGAATCCAGCACGTGCAAAACTCATTACCCTACTCACGTCATCACATCCAACGGCTTTCGATTTAATAGAGGAAAGTGCTTTGCGTACCTCGTCTTCGTCTACAGGAGTAAAAGTGAAAGTTTCATGAGAATAAGGAGGCATGGAAGATATAAAAGAGATGGCATTAGCTCTAGAATCATCAGAAACTATTTGAGAAGACAGAAAATGACGATTAAAATCGTCAGGAGAAAAGGTGACGCTATTATAATCAAATTGCGATTTTCCATATCCAAGCGTATTCAGAAACTTCCATATATCAGCCGAAGATGAATTAAGTAGTTGTTCGTGGATATATCGGCGTTTAGCAGCTTTCACCATCTGATTGCATCGATTTCTTGCAGCTTTATATGCTTGCCACATTACCTCGGTGCGATTCTTCTTGAAAGCACGGAAAGTTCTATCGCGTTTAGCCATAGCCAATCTTACCCCAACCGTGATCCATGGAACAGGAGGACGCTTCAGTCGAACAACACGCTTAGGAGAGATTAATTGTCTTAAGTTGATTCATATCTATCATATTCAATAATCTTTAAAGTTCAAAGTATGTACAGAGAAATAACCGCGAAAGGCTTGTGAAAACTACCGTGGGTGTGTGACGGGTCCTTGATTTTATATGAACTTGCTGCATTCAGAATTCCGAAACGGAGTTTCGTATGTATGTAGCGGACCTTACGGTATTAATACGAACATGGCATCATTCTGTATTATAATTCTATCGTTTTTGTCTGAAGTAGTTGGTCTCCATGGGCTTCTGTAATATGAGTTAATGCACTGAGAGTCGTCTGTAAAATGTTCACAACAAATATGATCATTTTGTTTCGGACGACTTCGCAATATTTATGCTTTTAAGCTGTAATTTAGTCTAGGTTCAGTTGGAAATCTATTAATTAATAAACATTTGATTATCATCTATTGTTGGCGACTTTGTTTGTTAACAGATATGGGTAGGAAAGAACATGGATAAGTATTATAGACAAGGAACTCGACAACCCCATTGAATTTTATTGTTTATCAAAACTCACTAATATACAGCCAAACATGTTGGTATATTATGATATTAAGATTAGTAACAAATTTTTAAGTATGTATATATATTATCAAATAGTTTTAATTTTTTTAATATTAGCTGCAAAATCACTTACTTGTGAAAAGTTATACCACTTTTCTTTTGGAAACGAGTTTTACAGATTACGCACTCTCTCATAATTATTAAAAATAATTATTATTATGTAACTAATTATACACAATCAAAAAACATAAAATACTTTTAGTTTAAAAGTTCAAAATACAGGTTTTTTTAAATAAGACAACAGACTTAGGCATATTATGTCAATTTTAGTTTCCAAGACGACCGTTAGGGGTGCCTCAAATTGGCACAGACGTTTTGTATGGCATAGCCAGTCCAGCGTACTTGTATATATAGAGGTCAGTGGAGTTAATGTAATAAATAAAATCATTCATTCTAGCCAATCATAGTTGGATATTTGCTACAGTTGCCACGCTTGGCGGGCGGGACGGAATGGCAACGGCACTTTTATTTTGAGTTATGAGGAAGATGGCATGGGCATGGGATGGGCAACTAGCCCAATTCCTGTCGTATCTTTTTTAATATTCCACGCATGGAATGGTTTGTTTGCCTCTTTTGGATTACAGGAGTCCAAGGTGGTTTGCAAAACTTGAACAATTTTCTCATTCGCAGATGACGCGGAAATGGGAAGTGCAATTTCAGCGCCAAATATAAAAATAAACTTTAAACAAACATCCAAATATATGAGGGTATCTGGAGAAAAGAAACTGGTTTCCCCGACAACTGACATTGTGTAAGTAATGTATTGTATATTTTAAATTTACATAAAATAATACATATTAAATATTCAAATCAAACATAGAGAATATGTGCTTATTTATATTTACAATTCGTGTTTTTATTCGTTAGTTTTTATTGATGTTTAAAATATAAGTATAGAATAGTACTTTGTTTGTAATTCAACAGAGATTGTCTCCAAAATATCGCAATGCTAGGGATGTTATGGCATCCTTTTTCTAGACATATTTCAAACGAGCGTTTATAAGTTTTAAACAAAGCATGTAATGTACATAATTTGATTTTGCCGTACGTATCTTCTTATTTTCAGAGTAAAGTGCACTCCGTTCTACGTGGACGTAGAACTCACATTGATAGAGCGCATGTCGGCAACTTTCTTCCCATCGAAAAGCACTACAACAGCGCATGCGTCCACACCACAGAACCATATGAATGTGGCATTACATTGCCCACAACTCAATGTTATACTCAGGTAAGGCCTACCTGCTTTGTTAACCTACATTAACTATAAACTTCGTATGCAATATCAATCATATAATAATTGAAGACATAAGTGGATGAAGGTGATATGTCGCATTTTCAGGTTTTGGTACGTTTTTGCATAGATGAAGGTGATATGTCGTTATAAAATGATTTTAGACCCTAAAACTATCGATTTAAGACGTATTTCAAAAATAGAAAGTTGATAAAGGTGTTATGTACAGTTTAGTTTGAAAATGGTACTGGATGAAAGAGGTACGAGCCCATGTCACTACGTTCTTGATAAATAAAGTAAAAGTTTTGTTTTTTTGTCGTGGAAGAAAGTGACATGTACGAACATAACACTTTCTTCCACTCAGCGAACGATAGTCGAATGACACGACATCACTTCTCCGTGAATGAAGGCGTTATGTAACATACATAGCACCTTCATTCGTTCAAGTCAGTTAATTGTTTTGATTTTCGTTGTCATTAAAATTATCACATTCTCGCGGGCTTTCTAACAGAGTGCGTATTGTTGGGTGTTTTGTGTACAAAAATATTATTTATAATAGTGAATTTACGTTGGCAAAGTGGAAAAGTAATGGCAGGAGGCAAAGCAAGGGCAAAATTATTACCGGAAGCTGCTGTCGGTCACCGTATAATAGCGGATCGCGGAAGTGTTGAACTTAGAAACGCACTTCTAAGATTTTTGGAGGTAGATCCAAGTTGTCAAAAACAATTCATGTGCCGAACAGATCAAAAACTTTAACATGATTGCATTGCATCAATACCTTATATTAAAAGGATATTTTAAAGTAATAGACCACAAATTCCCTGAGGTTGGCCATTCTTATTAAGACTCGGATTATGATTTCGGTAGGATAGAAAAAAACATAAACGTAAACACTGACGCCTGTCACCCAGAGAGGTAGGCAGAGACTACAGACTACCATTTGGCACGATCCTGACACAACTCTCTCGCCTCCTCCACATCGATATACCCACGCATGCATGCTCGTCAGTTAAGGGTACTCCTAATTTGGCTCGTTTTCAATATATCGCCAATTTAGTCGATAAACTTTCACCTAGAACGTCCCTTTCCGACTCTTCCGTTCACTTCTGCGACATAAATTTTCTTTGTCGCTCTTTTCTCATTCATTCTTTCCACATGACCAAACCACCGAAACATTCTTTTCTTAATCCTGGTCACAATATCATCTTGCATACTACACTTTTCTCTTATCACACAATTTCTCTAACATATCTTAGTTCAGCTCTAACATACTCCTTAACGACCGCATTTCTACTGCGTTTATTCTACTCTCGTGCTTCTTCTGCCACACCCAACTTTCACTACCATACGTTAAAGTGGAGACCAACACAGCATGAATTGCCATACGTGGCTTCTTTGACATATACTGACTCTTCACAATAGAGTGTAGGGCCCCATATATTCTTTTTCCTGCGTTCACTCGTCCTTCTATATCCTTATCATATCTCCCATCCCTGCTAAATACGCATATCAAATATACAAACTCATCTACTTACTCGATCAACTGATAGAAACGATAGCAAAAGTCCTTAGGAAACACGATGCAGTTTTTGTTCTTGAACAATACATGAATATTATGTGTAAAGCTTCCCGAAATAAAACAGTCACTGAGCGGGCATTTCAGAAAAATTGGTAAGTTACAGGAAAAACTTAATTTTTTTAACAGAAAAGAAGACGTAAACAATGACAAAGTAAGTTTTAGGGATGGTATTAAACGGATACGCGTAGATGAATATGGTTCCAACCTATATAAAGAAACATA
This sequence comes from Parnassius smintheus behrii, assembly GCA_036936625.1. Classification (NCBI taxonomy): domain Eukaryota; kingdom Metazoa; phylum Arthropoda; class Insecta; order Lepidoptera; family Papilionidae; genus Parnassius; species Parnassius smintheus. Next base: position 34,515,320 of record JAUPFT010000012.1, on the reverse strand, counting down.
CGATGAAATGACCCTTCAAAAAGTTGGACATTTTAAAAAGAAGATCACAGTTGCGCTATTCTGTGGAGATTCCGCGTACGAACGGAAAATATGGTATCGTATCAGTGGAAAAAAAGAACATTTACGTAAAGCCAGAATATCGGTACTTCTATGAGTCGATTTTAATTGAAAAATAGTATAATTATTTTTCTATTGTCAAGACCGATCTCTGTTTTATTAGCTTACGTTTCTATTTATAAAGTTTTAAGGAATATTTAAGTAATGTTTACCTTTTTGTAAAACTTTAACTGCATAATGTTACTTAACACCTAATTTGAAATAGCTAAAATGCCAAAATGTTTTTAAAATGTTAGTGAAAGAAAGAGTTATGTTCAGTTTTTTTTTTCGAAATTATATACCATAAAGTATTAAAAAAGTTTAATTGCTCACGTACCCTAATTTTTTGAGTTGGTTTACCCAACTTTGCATTAGAGTTTAAATCAAAAACCAATTTTCTAACGACTTATCTCAAAAAACAATAGTGAAACTTCAATCTTGATTTACTCAAAACTAGTAGAATGCGAGTTATCACCTTCATCCACTCACGTCTTCAATTATCAAATATGATTTCAAAAACATATGAATCTGAAAGAATATTGTTTTATTCATCATTATTGTGGATCATCATGACTTATCCTAAGACTGTTTAACACAAGTCACCCTCTAAGGTACCAGGTCATAATGCATATGTGGCCGAGGAAGGAAAAGGGGAGATCTCCCGCCGGGCAAGGTGTTCTGCCCGAGGAGCGGCCAACACTCAGTGTGATAGTTTGGAGATGTTCTATATATACTGTTTATGATTCGGAATTTTGATAGCGTGATTGAGGCTTCGGTGTGTTTCGCTTGCGGCGCAACGACAGCGCCGCCACATCACCCCCCTGCTCAGAGCGGAGGTCGACAGTGCAGTCTCGTTGTCGACGAATGTGCAAGTGCCAGGAGATTGCCTTGTAGTCTGTAAGTGAGTCGAGAACAAGACAAGTAATCTGCGAGAGTGCCGTGAAGCAGAGGCGAGCAGTAAGGCTCAGAGCCGTGCCGAACACTGTATAGCGCAGAGAGTAGCTAGTGCCGCGATGAACCTTGTGAAGCTAGATGGCTTGCAGGATATGAAGACTGCAGACGATATCTGCTCGGGAGCGAATGGGTGGGGTATTCTATGACGATGATGAAGCTTGAAGTTTCCGAATGTTGTTGGTTGCGTGTTCAGATCACGTCGGGTGGTCACCACTGTGGCCGAGGAAGCAAAAGGGTAGATCTCCCGCCGGGCAAAGTGTTCTGCCCGGGGAGCGGCAAACACTCCATGTGATAGTTCGGAGATGTTTTATATATACTTTTTATGATTCGGAATTTTGATAGCGTGATTTAGGCTCCGGTGTGTTTCGCTTGCGGCGCGGCGACAGCGCCGCCACATCGAAACATTTATTCTTTCCTAGGCATTGATAATGGTATAAAAAATTGAATGTAAATACCCAAATAGGATGCAACTCACAAAGAACTCATTTTGGAAAGTTGACGTTTGGAGTTCGTTGTGTAGTGTCAGCGTTAGTTAACTCACTACCTATCATCTGTCATAGAGAGAAGCAACAGAATGAATTAAGACAGAAGATCAAACGAGCATGCAGCTCACCTGATGGTAAGTGGAATAAAACCAATTTTACGGATTCTATCGCCTTTAATTTTAACACGACTCCCTGTCATATTACTGATTTCTGTTTGCATAAATTCAAAGCGCATGTATAACTCTTATGAAGACAGGGATGTGCCAAAAAAGAAAGTTCCCCAAATAGTGTTTTGTTTATATTTTACATATATATTATTAAGTTAAGGTATATATTGCTATGTGCCAATGTTCTTAATTTTTAAGTTCTTGATACCTGGTATAAAGTTATTGTTTTGTGTAAATTAGAAAACTATTTAAAAGATAACGAAACAAACGAGCATGCAGCTCACCTGATGGTAAGTGAAATAAAACCAATTTTACGGATTCTATCGCCTTTAAATTTTTAATTGTGTAATTAAAGGGGATGGATGATGATAAGTGACTACCGCTGCCCATGAGAAACTGCCGAACCAAAGGAATCGCAGATGCGTTGCCGGGCTTTTAAAAATGTGAATTGACCATCTTACGGTTATCTTTACCGAATACCAGGTTCCCAATAGCGGACCTCCGGCCAGGAATAGGTGTTGAGAGTCGTCGCGTACGTGCAGACTACCTGTTGTTCCGCCTGCACGCAGCCACGGCGGGCTGGCAGCAGCTGGCCAGCGTGCGCCCGCTGCCCACCACGCTCACGCTCAAGGCAACGACGCTCGACCTGTTTTACTGTGTAAGTGACAAAAACAAAAACTTTTTTATTCAATATATATATATATATATATATATATATATATATATATATAAACAATATAACAGCTTACAATCATGTATGTTATACAATTAGTTAAAACAAAACAAATTAGAAATAGCTTGATTGCCTCATTTCAAATTTTTAATTAATTTTTTTTTATATTATTTTTTTTTTAAAAATTTAAATAAAAAAAATTCAAATCACCTAATTTGTAATGATTATTATCATCCATAAATTCCTTAATATTATAATAACCCTTTTCATATAAACTTAGTTTAATAAAGTTTTTGAACTTTGAGCAGGCCAAATTTTGTGTTTTTTCTGGCATTTTCTTGTAATAGCGTATACATCGCCCCAAGAATGAATTACTGACTCGGTGGAGTCGAGTAACTGGTACTACTTACTTATTTTTGTAAAACTACTTTTATTTTTGTGTACGAACGTTACATTTTCGTAATGTTTTAAGAGGCCAAAGTTAATATGTTAATTTCCTTATGGCTGATTTACACAGGGTCAGTAGACAAGTCAGTCGCAGTGCCAATGTCGGCGCCGCGACTGATTTTAACTGTTTACATGAAGTAAGTAGTAGTGCAGCGTTTCTCACGGTAGCACACGTGTGTGAAGTCAGTGGGAAATATGAATTCGCGAAAACAACTGAAACGACGATTTAATTATTTGTTGAAAAATTTATCAATTTTGCTGTTGAATGAGTTGATAGAAATGGTAGAAAATGAGATAACTAAAAATAAACGACGATGGGTAAGAAAATGGATTGACGATAGAAACGAAACTGGTGGCTCTGCTTTGTTGCTGAAGCAATTGCGATTTGAAGATCCTGCGGAGTACAAACTGGCTATGAGGATGTCACCACAGAATTTTGACGAATTGCTGTCAATGATATCGAGCTCTATTCAACGACATGATACATTCATGAGAGATGCTTTACCAGCCAAAATTAAACTGGAAATAACGCTGACATTTTTGGCTTCAGGAATGAACTATCGGTTCCTTAGTCACTTTTATCGTGTCTCAAAATCAGCAATTTCTCAACTAATACCAGAAGTGTGCTGGGCAATATATACGGCACTAAAAACACATATTAAGGTAAGAAAATTTTTATTATTTAATTATTAGAAAATTAAGAAATACAACATCAAAATAGTATTAAGAATTTTCTAGGCACGCATAATCGTGTTAACAGCAGTGTTATTTTCACTTTCAGCTTCTTCGTTGATCGTGGTGCTGTAATTCAAACCTGAGGGTGTAATAATAACCTGCTTGGGGTTTACAAATGTAGGGTTCGTTGATCGATCGGAAGGGTGAAATCCTAAAGAGCTGTTGCTAGTGGCAGGCTCGGCAACCTCTGGCGGGTAAAATGTTATGGTGTTGTCGCTTGATGCAGTCATTGGGTTGGGCTCCAGGGAGTAAAATCCCATGCTACTTGTGCTGCTTGTTGTAGTTGCTGCCGGACTAGGGATAAAATAGTTAGGGGATGAAGAGTGTGCATTTTCTGTATACTTCTTTTGTTGTATATCAGCCAATCTAGCTTTGGACAATATTTTTTGGATCTCTTCTTGTGCAATAACAGATTTTTCTTCAGACAGTTTTTTTAGTTGAGCTGCCACATGTTTACCGAAAATATCAGCGTCAGACTCTTCTTCAAATGGTGACATATTAACATCATTTGAAGAATTCTTTTTAAGTCCTTTATCATGGCGGCCATCTGTGATATTTTGGAGCGTTTTGATCGCGGAGGTTCAGATTGATTGGGAGCTGTCACAGAATTTCGAACTGGCGTCTGGATGGCTTGAGTTGGCGTTTCAGTAGAATTATCATTATTTTCAGTAGATCTTGATACATTTTCAGCTCCGTCACCAACACCCTCAGCTTCACCCAACTCAACGTCATCGTTGCTGGTTCCTGAGTTATCCTGTTAATGAGAATAAAATGTAATGTTTAATAAATCATTAGTTGATGATAATACGTATTTAGGTTTTAATTATTTTTTTTTTGTTTACAGATTCCAGAACGAGAGGAAGAATGGAAAATTATTGAAGACGGTTTCAATACCAAGTGGAATTTCCCTTCATGTTATGGAGTAATCGATGGGAAGCATATTATAATTAAAGCTCCTCCAAATAGTGGAAGTGAATTTTATAATTATAAAAAAAACAATAGTACAGTATTGTTAGCACTTGTAGACCACGACTATTGTTTTTCATATATAGACGTTGGAGCGAATGGAAACGCCTTTGATGGAGGTGTTTTCAAAAATTCCTCATTATATCGTCGGTTGGAAGATGGATTGCTTACTACAAATGGAGTAATAGTTGATGCAGCATTTCCACTGAAGAATTATTTACTAAAACCCTATCCAGGTACGCAGCTAAGTACTGCCGAAAAAGTCTTTAACTACAGGTTGTCGCGTGCAAGGCGCATAAGTGAAAATGCTTTTGGTATACTGGTTTCTAGATTCTGAGTGTTCGAAAAAGCAATTCCAACCCGTGTGGACACAGTTGATGCCAGTGTCTGTGCAGCCTGTGCCTGCGTAACTGGTTGCGAAAGCGTTCAAGTTCCTACACAACATCTACTGGTGTACACAGAGAGGACAATGATAGACAAATAATAGAAGGAACATGGAGATCGGAAATAAATCCACTACCAAGCATTTCAGAACAACGAAGAGGCAACCATTCCATGACTGCTAAAGAAAAAAGAGACCTATATAGGAACTTCTTTATGACTGCTGGAAGTGTGCCATGGCAATTGGATAGAATTCATTAATTTTGTATAGATACCTAGGATGGAAATAAAATAAATAAGTTACAATAAATACTTACCATTGTTTTCCTTTTTACAATAGCATTTTTTATAAAGCCGTCCAGTTCTTGAAACCACTTGACTTTTGGGACATATACGTTCCCACCAGCGCCAGATCTGGTGGATTTTTGTATCTTGTCGAGCTCTAAATAATATGTAGCCCTTATGGCTTTAATTTTATTTTTTACTTCAATAGAAGTGAGCCCTCCGATTTGCATTTGTTGAGCCATATTTTGCAACACTGTTGACCGCATTTCTTTATTGCGGTAATTTAGGGATTTAATATCCCAAAGGCACTCGTTTTCGCCATATAATTGCACCAATTTTAAGGTTTCCTCTTCGCTAAGCTTACGCATCATTTTTATCGCCAACGAAAAAAACGTGGTCACTCTACAACGCAGCGGCAGTGACTAACCACGCACTGACTTGTCTGTTTACACGGGGTTTATTTGGCTGGCGATTCAGTTAATTTATTTTTAAAACTTAACTGGTAGTTTGAATTGCTAGTGTTGACCTTAGCAGTTTCACTATTATACTCTAGTTATTTTAATTTTATTAGTAGCCGTCTTATATTGTTGCTCAAATGCAACGACTTGGCTGTGCACACTTAAATATTTTTACATATTCCCTAAATTCGACGCTAGGATTATATGACCTTTCATGGTAAAAGTGCATATAACCTTTGTCACTTATTCGTTAAATGCCTTCCAACTAAACAAAGAGATTTTTTTAGAAGTAAAAATATTATCAAATTCGGTATATTATTTTGGTACCTAAGCGATGGTAGTGTTTTCTTTATGTTACTTCTAAACTTTACGAGGCGACGTGCATTTACTGGAACAAACACAAATCTCTTATCTACTTGCTTTTTGTGAACTTAAGGTAACGAAACTAAGTGTCCACAGTGATAAGAACTCAATTATAAGTTCTTGCAACGGCTTAACATTTGTAAAAAAATGTTATCTATACATGTTGCACCATGAATATAAAATACATTCATACTTTCATAAATTTGTTGCACGCCTCATAAGCGAATCGTTGAGGTTGTGCTCTACTCTCCCTAATGGAAATTTTCTGAGCTAAAAATGTCTTTATTTTTTTTACTATTGCACTTTTAGAATAATAAAAATACACATATATCGAGAAAAATCACTCCTTTTCGTGTTTCTATTAATTTTAAAAGTAATTTTCTGTATTTAGTGCAAAAACAAACTGATTGAAAAAAAATCGAGGGTTTCCGGATGTCTGTATGTGTGGATGGCGCACGATTACGGTCGTTAGAATTAATTTATCAAAATAATTCTTTTTTTGTTAGGTTTAAAATCTCAACGCACATCCTAAACACTCTTTTTAGAAATCACTGAATAGTTTGGTCTCGTTTAATTGTAATTAATGAAATAATTTAAATTCTTTCGTCTCGAATATGGAAAAAGAGAAATTTTATATAATCAAATGAAATTATGAGGCGTGCACTTTTTGATTTTCCAATTTTTTTTTTTATTTATGTGGATATATTTATAAATATTCTGTTTCTGTATCACGAAACTACACAATATTCTACTTTTTGCGATCCTGTCCATCCAAAGGTCGTTTGGAAAAACTTGCTTTTAGCGATAAGCCCGCCCAATGTGACACTATATTATTTTTTCTTTTTCTTTCGATCTTGTCACATCTGTCTGTCAATCTACAAAATGAACGAATTATTCATTTATTTACAACAAACTGTGTAGTAAATGTACAGAAGGAGAAGGAGAACACAAAATGTCTTATTATATTCGCTAGACAGCGATCACTTCCAGGCAAACTCAGTAAATGAGACTATTTTAATTTTTGACTTATATAAAGTGTCCACAAAAATGCGAATATAATATAGCTAGGTATACAAGTCGCAGGTTTATGATAAAATCAAGTTTTTGATTAAAAATCTAGGATTTTCGTCAAGAACCGGAAAAAGGCAAAGTTATTACTTACTCATCATTAACTTGAATAAATCCTGCTTTTTGAAAAAAAAAACCTCAACTTGTTTAGGTTTATGATAAAATTTAAGGTTAGGTTTATTTTATAATAAAAATAAATCAGTCTAGGTTTGATCCAAAAAACTTTTTCTCAGGTTTATGATAACATAAAGTAGTAATTTTGTCTTCTTCTGGTTTTTGGTCAAAAACCTAGACTTTTGATCAAGAACCGGAAGAAGTTTCTTGATCAAACGCCTTAGTCAAAAGTTTTATAACAAACTTGCGATATACATATATGAAATATAAAAATTTAAGAGAAATATATAACAACAATAAATCATCTCAAATTATTTATGTCATATAAACGAACTAATTAGAGAGAAATATATATGACATTACAAAATATACTAGTTTTATACTATAAGTAGAATACAGATTATATATAGATTTTTCATTTGTTTTTTAAATTATTTTATGAATATTCACACATAAGGGAAACAAATCTGGAGATGTTCAGCAGCGCCTCCCTAACAACGAATAAAATTTAAAAACTTCGGTTATGTACCCGCTTGTCAAGCGTAGCAACCATAGCAAATATACCCCCTACGAGGAAATCTATGCGGGAGGCCTATGTTCAGCGGCTGACCTTAATAGGCTGTAACGGTGAACGGTATTTACTTGTTCAACGTTAGCTAACATTTTAAAATAATTCTTTACAACTACAATGTGGTCTCAGTAAAGTCGGATAAAATCTGTAAGCAATCTACTCCTAGATTATGTCTAGCACCACACCTTAGATAGATCTTCCTTAATACCCTCTCTTTGTAGTAAGATGGACGACCGTCTTTATTCTAGCAGCTTTAAAATTTTTTTTTGTTGCCTACTAGAGTCCATAAGTATATTTTAATTTTTAGGATTATATAGTTATAGATTCCTTTATTTTAAAACCCCTAACAAGGAAAGCCTATAGTGATGTGTTAAAACTTTGATTATTTTCTTGCTGTAGGAAAACGAGCACTTACCTCCTACACACGTAGCGCAGTCAACAATGGACGACACGTCTTTGGAAGGAAACATTTTAAAAGGAAATACTACTACACCACTGCCTATGTGAGTAAAATTTAATTAGTATGATAATTAGATATATACTCACGCATCTTAGCTAAAGATAATTAGAAACTACAATTCATTACCCATATTAAAGCAAAAACTAAAGTTACAGCATATTTGAATACAAGTAAAGGCCTCTTTATTCTGGAGGTTAAAATCTGCACTCATTCAGAATAGCGTGCGAACTTTTGGAACTGAGACAGCTGCCTACGGTTGGCGCCAATATATGTGTATAGTATAAATATTTTTTTTATTTATATATGATGTTATTGTGAGTACAATAATGAGTCGAAAGAAGAGTAAAATTTTGAAAAGACAATGACGCGAAATAATTTCGAAAGTTAACAGATATTTCGAACTAAAAATTAGTCAGTCTTTAGTCTTAGTTTACGTGGCAAAGCCATGCTACATTCATAAATTGGTTGTAGCACAAACATGTCGGCTCGACATCGGTGTAAAACACCAGCTTAATGCTGTTGTGGTTCGTATGGTGAGCGAAAAAAAACCTTATAACCTTTTAACTGGAATCATCTAAGTCCTCAAGAGCAACTCATTTGTATTTTTATTTTTGATGAAAGGTATATGTAGAGCTTAGTGTTACGGCGACCACTTACTATCTGGTGGACTGTGTGCACGTCTACCAGTCGTAAAAAATGTCTTCTATTGCATTGAAAATAGTGACACAATTGGCTAAGGAATATAAGGATTCAGACATTTTGTTAATTAGAGTTCTTTTGGCGAAGTGTGTGTTGTTGTTGACATGCTGATGATGATTCTCATGGAGCGAATATGAGTGACATTGAGGAATTAGAACGACTTTTGAATAAATAATTACAAAAATGATTTAAAGAATTTTTGAGTATTTTCGTAATGAAAGAAAATACAGAAAAAAGTTAAACATTTACAACTTATTTGCTAACCATATTTTACTCTGGGACTGTCATTTTCAATTCACTTCGACAAGGCTCCATCCCAATTATCGCGCACAGTTTATTCCTAGGATATATTATTAACTGTCTTTATGTATTTCTCTCAGGATATCACTAACATTCCAACCGCGGGAATCAAACAGGGGCCCCTTTGACTCGCTAAACGACGAACTAAATTTCGATCCGAAAGTGCTTAACCCCATGACTACGTCCATGTACATAATGAACAACTTGAAAAGTACCCTGCCTAGCCCGTTCAGTGGGAAAAAGATGGCGCATCAGAGTATAACGAAACAAGAGGACAGTCAGCAAGGTTTGAATTGTTAATGATTTATTTATATTATTAAAAATATCAATGATTTTTTTATTAATACAGTTCCCTGCTTTTATTGTCTTAATAGCCCATTCATATTTAAAATTGAAATAAAATTAATAATGCCTTCGCTACTATCTAATTTTACCTGTGGAATGATTAGTTAAAAAACTGATATATCTAACTATTTAATCGCAAGTATGGGGCACGAAAGATATATATATCTTTCGTGCCCCCTACTTGCGATTAAATAGTTAGATGCGCCCTTACCATAGTATGACCACTCGAAATGTGTTTATTTTCAAATGAGTGAGCTCACTCATAAGCAATCAGTGCTCATTTGTGCGCGGTGACAGCCAGATGTTTCACGTTGTAACAAGCGCACTGATTTCACCAAAAATAAAAACTCAGGATGCCATTATGTGCCTTTCTAAAGTGCAATAATAGTTCTAGAAACACAAATAAAGCCCAAGGTGTAACTTTTCATTACACTCGTAAATATCTATATTTTATTAAATATTGAATTTTGTTTTATTCCGCTGTCAAAAATACCACGAAATAATTACGGGCAAAGGGAAACTGTGCGACAGAGAAATTAGTATACACAATTTCCGTAAGACAATAAGAGATTACACTATCGTCTCAGTACTCTTCTAATAACCAATCTGACTGTATTGCGCACCCATTAGTGTGCGCGCGTCAGCAAACGCACACATTCAAAAATAATGCAACAGTTTTTGAAGGTGCAACTAGCTTTAATAGCTATAACTGTTATTTATAGGTAGAGAATTTAAATATTTAACAGAATATTGTAAAAGTGCTGCTAAATGTTGTATTAAAATGGTTCACTGCACAATCCTCCTTTGGATTCTGTCATCCAGGGGCCCAAGTTAAACAGTGCCCGAAAGGAAATATTGACCAGAAGAAGCCTCGTAATTTTACAGTTTTTATTTACTTGACCACCACTAATTTTTATTGTTCATAACTAAATAAAACTGCACCTTTGAAGCAAAATAAATTCCTCCTGTAGAGACTTGTACTGTCTAGAGAATTTATGTTTAATGGCGTCCTAGGCCCAGCCCGATATGTAGGAAGGTAGTTAAAATGTAGATTAAACAGGAAAAGGCTTTTAGAATGGAATAAAATCATTTTTTTTTATTATTATGTGACGTCATTTGCATTTGCCAGTATACTGGGTTCTGTGGGTCTAAGCCTAAATCCGCTGCTACTGTAATTTAAATTTAAATTGTTGAACAAGAGTGTATTGAATACTATTTGAATTGTTGGCAAGTAGGATTCATGTTTTCTGCTCCGTGGTTTTTCACTGAGGAGAAAATATTCAGCAGAGTCTTAGTTAAATTAACGCATTAACTAACATGTTGTTATCGTATAGATATTGAAATATATACCTTTCAATGGGGTGTCTACTCACCATTTATTTCTTATTCTTTAAAAAAATTTAATATCATTTATTTCAGTCCAAGAAGAAGACCTAATCGTGCCAGGCACGGAGGAAGAAATGGCTGAATTCACAAACAGTTCCGTTGAAAACTCATCTATACACCTTGATTTCAACCTGCCCATACTCAGTTTGCAGCTCGAGTATGTCTTCATTTATATTATGTTTTATGTATCACCATTACTTCCTTGTATATAAAATGTTCCAGATTCCAAAGCCACTTTTTAAAGTTAAATTGAAAAATTGGCAAATTCAATAATAGGAACCTTTAGATACCAAAAATGTCAAGTATTTTTACATCATAACAATTGTGAAACACGTGTTATGATGTAAGACTTTCTATATAAGAGTTCTCAAACATTATTACGTACGTAAAAAGTTGGATTGGAACAGACTGTAAAGGAAAGGCTCGTAACTTATCTAGTTGGGTCATAAGTTTCTTTTAAATTGCAAGGATGAACCGTTATTTCGGATCGACAATTATATTGTTACGGGTTTTACACGTATAAAGCAATTTTGTTTTATGGATTACTATTTGACAAATATCATTTAACTTTGGTAGTTGTGGTAGCTCAAATGGTTAGCACTCGCTGTAAATTTCACAGTACGCGAGCAACTCGGGTTCGATCCCCGCCGGCGCTAATGTTATTGTTAATTGCAATTTTAAATGCTGATGAAGGGAAACATCACGAAGAAATCTGCTTGTGAAGTTCGCCAACACGCATAGGGGCAGCGTGGTGGACATATCCTTGCTCTAAAACCCTCTCAGAAATGTGAGATGGCCTGTGCCCAGCTGTGGGACATATATAGGCGGTAACTTTAATTTTACTTTATATGACTTAGCCATTAATTTACTAGCGTACCAGTGCAGTACTCTTTTCTGATTGAAATTGAGAATTGAAGTCATAGTGAACTTTGTTACTTTATTACGCTTTGTTTATTTCATTATTTTTGTTCTAGATCTAAACAACTATATGAGATAATTTACAATAGGATAAACTCAGACCTTTTACTTTGGGAGCCACAAATAGTAGACCAATTTGAGATTAGTCCGCACATCTGTGGAACCATCTACCCCGCCTTTGGTATGTGCAAAGGCGCCGGATATGGTAAGCACAATAACGCGAGTCACAGACTATGCGGATACGATAGTATATTATCTGCGTGTAAAATTAACTATCTGAAAGCATCACACACTACGCAGATACGATAATATACCAAAATGATACATTCACTCGAAATGCTTTAAACTTACTGGACGTGGTTTAGGAGCGAATTGTTTATATAGACAACTACCTACAATGACTTGGCGTTTTGCTTCTAGATTTGCTAGAGAGCTCGTCAGAATAGGATTCAGATTTTGATTTTGATGCACGTGCTGCATTAGCATTTACTAAAAAGCGAAAAATTTAGGTAGACCTATAAAGAGGACCGAGGCGGATTTAATAGCATTTTTTCTGTGACCACCAGTATTTATCTGCACGTTAAATCTTATGTCATATTTTTATTTGCAGATGCTATTTGCAGAGCCGTGGTAGCTCAGATGGTTAACGCTCGCTGTAAATATAACAGAACGCGAGTAACCCGGGTTCGATCCCCGCCGGCACCAATGAAATTATTAATTGCAATTTTAGGTGCTGATTTACCACGTGCAGAACAGTGATTTAGCACGTGGTGAAGGAAAACATCCTGAGGAAACCTGCATGTCTGAAGAATAATAAAAAAAATTATTTCGAAGACATGTGAAGTTCGCCAACACGCATTGGCGCAGCGCACAATCACTTCCTTGCCCTAAAACCCTCTCACAAATGAGGGGAGGCCTGTATCCAGTCCAGCAGTGGGACGTATATAGGCTGTAACTTTACTTTTACTTTATGCTATTTGCAGATACATTTGTATGAGCAGATAATATTATCACATCTTTCGATATATGTCGGTGCTTACACATACTTAACGATAAAATATAAATTATCAGCGCTGTGTGTGTTAGTTCATTAAATATCATAGAAAACGATATTGAAAAATATGTGCTCAGATATTTTATCGTATCTGCGTAGTGTGTGACACGCTTAAGTTTAGATTATTATAAAAGATTTCGATACAAAACCTTACATATCCTTTTTCATACGAATTAATCTAGGTATAAAAGTTTTATTTTGAATAATTAGAAAAGTAACTGAACATACATGCCATTCTAAGCCCTTAATGTTACTTAACAATCTATTTTCTTTTACATATCTATTATATATAAAAAAGTAAAAAAAAAACTATTGATATTTTTTACAATTAAAATTACTTCCACAGACTCAGACACGGACAGTTCATCTTCGGAAGAAGACAATCTTTATTACTCTACCTACGACAATAAACTCAAAAAGGGTATTGGCAACACCAAACCGTTGCCTGAAAACAAAGAAAGCGAGAGCCACAACTTCTGTTTGACTCTTAAAATCGGGAAAGGGTTGCTGACTATCTTCGCTCCTGTACGGGTATGTCTTAAAATATTAATTCTTTATTTATTTTCAATTCACTATTTTTATCAAAAGAAAATCAAAGATCTAAATTATGAGTGAATTAGACAAAAGAGTGCTTAAGGCTAAAAAAAATTCTAAAAAAAAACACAAAACAATATACATTATTTTCTCCCGTATCATAGAGGCAGAGGCATACGTAAATTGCACACAGACAAACGTCCAGACCTGTCTGCCAAATACGGCAACTATTTCATGTATGCCGCATCAGTGGTCTTGTTCTTCAAGAAAGGCAACAATGCTTTGTTGAAGAACTACAGACCTATTTCCCATCTTAGTCACGTCTACGTGGTGTTTTCGAGAGTCATCGGACGCAGACTTGACGACTTCCCGAGCAAGCCAGTTTCCGAAAAGGTTTTAGTACCATATACCACATACCCTTTGGCAAATTGTACATTTTATCGGAGAGTCATTTACCATTGACCGGAGAGTTAGTCATTTGTGCTTGTTGGCGACGCGCCTATAAGAATGTTTCAGTTTATTAAATCAACCGATGACGCATAGTTATAAAAAGCAAATTATCGAGCCACGACGCTCTGATAAGAAAATGCTTAGTTAAATCTTAAAGAAATGTCGAATTAATGATAAGAAGGTCTTGGGTTCGACTCCCAGGCCAGACTAGTTTGTTCGTTTTCCTAAGTAATATCGCTTAATAAATTCATAAGGAATTTTATGTTATAAATTATATTACCGGATTTGTTCCCCGGTTGAAATCGTCTTTCCAATGATGTAAATTCAAAGGAATATTAAAGTGAAGTTAGAGATCGGATTGGTTCCCCGGTCGAGATGATCACTCTGTGCATAAACAGAATTAACGGAAATTAATTGCATAAGTATTGTCTTGTATAAGTATGATATGTTTGTACGAAAACAAATGCCTATTTGTTATGATTGATTAATGAAAACATTCACTTGTATTGTTATCTGATAAGAAGCATGATAACGAATAAGAGTCTTATCAGAAATAGTTTCCTACTGTTTGAAAATTATGTAGAAGCACTCGTTTATTTAATATTGTTAAAATTAAGTGTATTTCAGACTTTCATTTTTCTGATAGTCGAGAGCCGTGCAAAGTTAGTTGTTCAAATAGTGTGAGTTCACGGAAGCACGCTGGCCACGCCCTTAGGAGGCCGAATATGTAAAAATGTAAAATGTTTGTAATTTCAGCAATTTATGTAAAAATGACTTGTAAAACATTTCAGGTTGATTGTACGTGCTAAAAAGGTGAATTCTGTGTTATTTTATGTGAAAATTCCTGTGCATAAGTGAAATAATGATAGTTTTGTATAAGAAATTTAAAAGTGTTTTAAATAGTGAAATAAATAGAGAAAATGTAAATTAAACTATTGTATTAGTTAACATATGTATAAATTCAAGTGGGAAACATTGTTTTAACTTTCTGTGTTAAATATTTAAGAAGTTTGGATTTGGATTTGTGAGTAAAGTAGGCATATTTTGTTTTATAAATTAAAGGATTTTTGTAATACGGAAAAATAATGTATATCATGGTGTAGATATTGTTTTGTGCTATCTAAATAGATAACTTGTGTTTATGTGTGATTTATGTGAATAAAGAAATTAAGTGAAACGTGAGAGAGTAATAGTACAAATTCATGTTGTTAAGTTGCGCAGGCACGCGAATGGCGCGGCTCACTTTCGCGTATAGCTCTGGGGGTAGCTTAGTGAACGGGTTTTATTGCAATTCGTTCGGGGTAATAGTTCGGAAAAACAAGAAAATCCTTCGGGAAAAGTAAAAAACCAGCAGTCAAGAAGAAAAGTATAGGGAAAAGTGATTACTCTCTCACGGAACGGTTTGAAGATAATTGCTGTTTCATTCCCAAGATCCCTTAAGTTATACAGTCCACATCGAAGAATTAAGGCGTCGGGACCGGGACGACTTCGGAAGACCCGTAATCCCCGTCTGAACCTACTTGCTGAAAAGGAACGAGGTTATCGCCCTAGTGTGTTACTCCGTTGCGGAGATCACATACGTTGTTCCCGAACCCAACGTAGGCGTTGCAGGAGGCCGGATCGAGAGAAGCCTCGATTCCTCCCTTCTGTTTCTTAATCGAAAGTCGAGTTCCGTTTGTGTTCTTTTCAATTGGACCTTCGGAGCCGGATTAAAGACCACCCGAACCCCGCCAGCTGGATCAAGGAACCAGCTGTGGACTGCTGGTTGTGGAAAAAAGAAGACCTTCGGAGCCGAGTGAAGATCAGCAACCGAAGGAAGCCGGAGGTTTGAGCTGAAGCAATAGGACCAAAGGCCAGAAGACCAGGACGTCAGCGCTGAAGGACGGGACCTGGAACTACCGGAAGAAAGAAAACCGGGATTGCGGCCGGGGGCGTGTGCTCGCATGGGGCACGTATCGCAGCCGGGCGCAGGTGTCTTGTGAAGACACTCATCGTGGCCAAGCAGGGCTTGGCATTTTCCTGTCGGGCAAACGTGCTCGGCATTTCCTGTCAGATGATCGTGTCTGGCATTTCCTGTCGGACGACCGTGTCCGGCATTTCCCGTCGGGTCATCAGGGTGCAAGAAGCATCCACCGCTGCTGCTGCCGGGCGAGGGTGCGCGAGGGCACCTGACTGCATCGCGGCCGGAGGAGGGCGCTTGGACGAGGCGTCACCGGCAACTGGGCGGCGAGCACAGCATACATCCCGACCACCTAACGGTGCCAAACGGTTGGGCTCTGGCACAACACCTTCGGGTGGAGCAGATCTCTCGAGCGAGACTGCGCTTGCACTACCGCTCGACTGTTTCGTCATATTCCTTGGCGGGACAGTTCCTGAACCTTTCCTCCATTCCATTCCTGCACGACTCCATCCCTGGACGGCTCACCTCGGTAGGCCCCGTTCAGGATTGATAGGGCTGTTAGGGCTGTTAGGGTGGTGGTAGGGTTGTAGGGTTGGGAGATAAAGGGGGGGGGAGGGGTAGTGGTGTTAGGTTGGGGTGTAGAGGGGTTGTAGGTAAGGGGTTGTAGGGACCGTAGGGACAGTTAGGGACCGTAGGCCAACAATCACCTTCCTGCAAGATGAAGAAGGCACAAGACCAGACAGGGAGAAGTGAAGGGAGCAGGACAAGGACAGGGCTCTCAAGAAAAGCTAAAGAAGCGGAACCATCTGGAGCGACCACAGCTACCGCGTCGAATGGAGCAACTCCTTCAAGTGGAGCCACCACCGACACGTCCACATGCACGTGGGACACAGGGACGTCCGTAGCAACGACAAGCAACAGGACGGACACCAGTGGTACGCAGGCCAGCACCGCACAACAATCCGTTATATCCAGGAGTGAAACGGTGGTCGAAAAAGTAGGTCAAAGGACCGAAGAAGCGGCATCGTCAAGGACAGTAATCGGGCACACTAGTGATAAAGGGTCACAAAGAGGTAGTAGGTCATCGCGATCGGCGAGGCTGAAAGCCGAATTAGAGGCGCGGATTAAATTCGAACGCTCAGAGCTCGAACGAGCACAGGCAGCTGCTGCCTTGGCCAAGTCTCAATTGGAGTTGGCACGACTCAACCGAGAAGAGGAGATCGACTCGAGTGAGGATGATGAAGAGCGGAATACTCAGGTGGAACCTTTCGTAAGGAGTTGGGTTCAGCAGACCATAATGAGCGCGCCGGTTAGTGTAGCACAACCCGATGTTACTGATAAGGAAGCGTGTAAAGGATCGCGCCGCAAAGGGGCGGAGATCGAGCGCAACCAAGGAAATGCACAGAAAACACACGCAGGTGAGGTGTCAGAATTGACCGATGCGATTGTGAGTGCAATAAAAATAGCTGGTAAAGATAAGTCTTCCCAGCTTCATTTCCTCCAGGAATTACCGGTGTTCGATGGAGACCCGGGTGAATGGATAATTTTCAAAACGGTGTTTGAAGACACGAGAAGCCAATTTTCAGGGGTGCAAAATGTCGCACGCCTTAGGAGGGCATTAAAGGGCACCGCTAAGGAAGCGGTTAAGTCGTTGTTGTTTACTTTGTGTGAACCGGAAGAAATAATGAACGCTCTCGAAAGAAGATTCGGTAGGGTTGAGATGCTCATTCTAGCCGAAATCGAGAATGTAAAGCGTATGCCAAGATTGGCAGAAGATTGCCGGAATATAGGATCTTTTGCAAGTCGTATTACGAACGTGGTTGCCACGATACAAGCGTTGAATCAACCACAGTATTTGTACTCACCGGAGTTAGTGAGCCGCATAGTGGAGAAGCTCGGAACTATGATTAAATTTAAATGGTTTGAATATCGAGCTCAGTATCCTTTGGAGCCAGAGTTACAGAAGATGGCCAAGTTTTTAAATTTATTGAGTGAACAATTTGGAGCGTCCTTAAACAATGAAAATGCGCCTGAAAAAAGGAAGCGTCCTGAATTCAGGAAGCAAACTGTACACACTGCAAAGGGAGGTGTACGCAGATGTGCCGTGAGCGAGCGCTATATGCGCCGAAGTAAGTCGAGCGAGCGTCTAGAACGCCGAAATAGTAAAGGGCACAACCGACAAGTGGTTATGACAACCCAGGATAAGCCTGTGAGTCGGGTAACACATAAGTGTGTTATATGCAACAAGGAACACTCTATAGTGAGTTGTTACAAGTTTAAGGACATGAATATTCACGAGAAATGGGAAGCGGTCAAAAAGGCGAAAGTATGTTTCCAATGTTTGTCACCTAACCATAGGAGGTTAGAGTGCAAAGCGAAAAAATGTGGTGTAGAGGGATGTAGAATGTCACATCATCGAATGCTACACCGATACCCCAAAGAAAAAACCTCGCCACAAGGGGACGAGGGGGGTAAGGATGCTCAGATTACAACTGTTAGTACAGTGAATGCACTGGCATGTGCATACTTAAAGATTATACCGGTCGAGTTGTATGGACCTAGAGGAAAGGTCAAGACAACAGCTCTTCTGGATGAGGGATCGACCATGACACTCATAGAGGAGTGTATGGCTCAGAAATTAGCGCCTCGCGGACGTAAAGAGGGATTACGTATCGAAGCCGTGGGAGGTAAGCGAATTAACGACGACAGTTCGTATCGCTTAAACGTTAAGATAAAAGGCATTTACTCGAGCGACTTAGAAGAGATAAGTGTACAAACAATTAAGTCACTTAACCTTTCTCCGCAGTCGGTAAGCCGAGAATTATTGCAACGGTGTTCTCATTTGACACCGATTAAGGATGAGTTGATGTATGAGAGGTCCAAACCTACCATATTAATTGGTCAGGACAATTGGCATCTCATAGTTACTCGTGAATTAATTTCAGGAGGTAAGAACCTACCTGTAGCATCGCTCACCAAACTTGGGTGGGTTTTGCATGGTCACATATCGGGTGGCATTAAACCGATCAAGATTGTTAACCACATTTCCACCAAGAAGGAGGAAGATATGGATAAATTGATCAAGGATTATTTTAGTTTGGAATCTCTGGGAGTATCGGCTAGAAAGCCCGTGAACGACCCAGAAGAACGAGCATTAAGTATTTTGAACAAAACAGTACGTCGTATACCTAATAATAGGTACGAGACTGCTTTGTTATGGCGCACAGACAATGAGTGCATGCCGTCGAAAAGAGCGCAGGTTGAAAGTCGCCTGTTAAAATCGCCAAAGGGCGTAAATGCGTTAAGAAAGCAAGAACCGTTAAGTCTACCCGACTACGGACGATTTAGCAGCTTTAAGAAATTCCTTGGGGCAACTACACGCACCTTACAAGCGGTAGAAAAATTCAAGAGTTTAAGAAAGTCGGTTAAAGGATCCGACGACGCAGCCGAAAAGTCGGTTATGTGTTCCAACAAAGTTTTAGCAAAGTCGGTTAAAGGACCCGATGGCACGTTGGACATAGCGCTCTTGAAAAAAGCGGAATTCTTAATTTGGAAGTTCGTTCAAGACGAATGTTTTTATTCGGAAATAAAATGTTTGAAAGCAGGCAAAAGCATTGAAAGAAGTTCACGCTTAAGTAAATTATCTATGGAAATAGGAGAAGATAACTTACTTCGTTTAAATGGACGTTTACCTTTCAAGTCTAATTTGACTGAGGAAAGTAGAAAACCTGTCATATTAGACGGTAAACACGAAATCGTTAAAATGATGATTAGAGAAGTTCATCATCATTTTGGACATGCCAATCACCAGACGGTGATGAATGAGGTGAACCAGAAATTTTACGTCTTGAACTTACGTAATGTAGTACGAAGTGTGTCACATCACTGTCAGTGGTGCAGGACATACAGGTCAAAGCCGCAGAACGTGCCACAAGGAAATATTCCTCTGGAGAGAATAGCTCATCATGAGCCACCTTTTACATGCTCAGCTGTGGATTATTTCGGTCCTATGAGTGTGACTATAGGAAGGCGACACGAAAAACGTTGGGGTGTTTTATTCACGTGTCTGACTACCAGAGCAGTACATCTGGAAATAGCAGCCTCATTGACACCAGCGTCAATGATAATGGCGTTGAGGCGATTTATCGCCAGAAGAGGAAAACCGGCCGTTATATACAGCGATAACGGGACGAATTTCAAAGCTGCAAATAAGGAATTATTGAAAGCATGCGAAGAATGCCATGAGGGCATGAAAAATGAGTCATTTAAGAAATACATTAAATGGAAATTTATACCTCCGGGAGCACCGCACATGGGTGGCGCCTGGGAGAGGTTAGTAAGGTCGATTAAAATTGCGTTGACCGCTACGCTCAGAGAAAAGAGCCCACGAGAGGAGGTTCTACATACGTTACTTTTAGAAGCAGAGCACACAGTGAATTCCAGGCCTCTGGTAACATTCAGTATGGATAGTCCTGAAGAGGGTTTGACACCCAATCATTTTCTTCTGGGACGCTCATGTGGTGATCGACCACCTGGATTATTTCTAGAGCGGCATCTGACGGGTCAACTCAATTGGAAAGCTGCACAGAGGTTAGCCGACCATTTTTGGACAAGGTGGCTGAAGGAATACATGCCTACCTTAATACCGCGAACAGGTAATAACGGAAAGTTCATGGAACCTAAAGAAGGCGATATTGTTTTGATAATAGATCATTCGTTGCCACGAAATACGTGGCCGAAAGGCAAAATTAGTAGAACGTTACCGGGACCAGACGGTCACACCAGAGTGGTTGACGTCATTACTAGCACAGGTATCTTGAGGAGACCTACATCCAGAATAATAGTCCTGGTACCCGCGACGCCTCCCAAATGATGGTGCTAACGCACGGGGGGGAGATTGTTGGCGACGCGCCTATAAGAATGTTTCAGTTTATTAAATCAACCGATGACGCATAGTTATAAAAAGCAAATTATCGAGCCACGACGCTCTGATAAGAAAATGCTTAGTTAAATCTTAAAGAAATGTCGAATTAATGATAAGAAGGTCTTGGGTTCGACTCCCAGGCCAGACTAGTTTGTTCGTTTTCCTAAGTAATATCGCTTAATAAATTCATAAGGAATTTTATGTTATAAATTATATTACCGGATTTGTTCCCCGGTTGAAATCGTCTTTCCAATGATGTAAATTCAAAGGAATATTAAAGTGAAGTTAGAGATCGGATTGGTTCCCCGGTCGAGATGATCACTCTGTGCATAAACAGAATTAACGGAAATTAATTGCATAAGTATTGTCTTGTATAAGTATGATATGTTTGTACGAAAACAAATGCCTATTTGTTATGATTGATTAATGAAAACATTCACTTGTATTGTTATCTGATAAGAAGCATGATAACGAATAAGAGTCTTATCAGAAATAGTTTCCTACTGTTTGAAAATTATGTAGAAGCACTCGTTTATTTAATATTGTTAAAATTAAGTGTATTTCAGACTTTCATTTTTCTGATAGTCGAGAGCCGTGCAAAGTTAGTTGTTCAAATAGTGTGAGTTCACGGAAGCACGCTGGCCACGCCCTTAGGAGGCCGAATATGTAAAAATGTAAAATGTTTGTAATTTCAGCAATTTATGTAAAAATGACTTGTAAAACATTTCAGGTTGATTGTACGTGCTAAAAAGGTGAATTCTGTGTTATTTTATGTGAAAATTCCTGTGCATAAGTGAAATAATGATAGTTTTGTATAAGAAATTTAAAAGTGTTTTAAATAGTGAAATAAATAGAGAAAATGTAAATTAAACTATTGTATTAGTTAACATATGTATAAATTCAAGTGGGAAACATTGTTTTAACTTTCTGTGTTAAATATTTAAGAAGTTTGGATTTGGATTTGTGAGTAAAGTAGGCATATTTTGTTTTATAAATTAAAGGATTTTTGTAATACGGAAAAATAATGTATATCATGGTGTAGATATTGTTTTGTGCTATCTAAATAGATAACTTGTGTTTATGTGTGATTTATGTGAATAAAGAAATTAAGTGAAATTCATGTTGTTAAGTTGCGCAGGCACGCGAATGGCGCGGCTCACTTTCGCGTATAGCTCTGGGGGTAGCTTAGTGAACGGGTTTTATTGCAATTCGTTCGGGGTAATAGTTCGGAAAAACAAGAAAATCCTTCGGGAAAAGTAAAAAACCAGCAGTCAAGAAGAAAAGTATAGGGAAAAGTGATTACTCTCTCACGGAACGGTTTGAAGATAATTGCTGTTTCATTCCCAAGATCCCTTAAGTTATACAGTCCACATCGAAGAATTAAGGCGTCGGGACCGGGACGACTTCGGAAGACCCGTAATCCCCGTCTGAACCTACTTGCTGAAAAGGAACGAGGTTATCGCCCTAGTGTGTTACTCCGTTGCGGAGATCACATACGTTGTTCCCGAACCCAACGTAGGCGTTGCAGGAGGCCGGATCGAGAGAAGCCTCGATTCCTCCCTTCTGTTTCTTAATCGAAAGTCGAGTTCCGTTTGTGTTCTTTTCAGTGCTAACATCTTGATTCTTACTCGTGTATATTCTAATACAAGTTTTTCAATAATTTTCACACTTCTGTAGGCGCTGTACTTGTCCCACCCGGGCGCGGGTCATCTTCGATACTTTCCCTGCCTTTTTTCAATTCACTTGAGCACTTTTGTACGGTTGACATTGAAGAAGCAGAGTCTTGGTAAACGGCCACCTTTTCTTCATGAATGATTTTTTTAGTTTTCCTTGTTTAGTTAGGAATTTAATCACCGCACGGTGTTCGATTTTTTCAACATTGTCGAGTCAGTTATTCCCATCGTCTATGACTGAAGGTTACATAAGAAGTTATCAAGACGAAATTTCATATTTATAACCCCAGGTAGTGCCGTTAGCTAATGATTTTTTTTAATTAATCACATACCTAATCCGAGCCGTGGTAGCTCAGATGGTTAGCGCTCGCTGTAAATATAACAGAACGCGAGAAATCCAGGTTAGATCCCCGCCGGCACCTATGAAATTGTTAATTGCAATTTTAAGTGCTGATATACCACGTGCTCGGCGGTGAAGGAAAACATCGTGAGGAAACCTGCATGTCTGAGGAATAAGAAATAAAAAATATTTCGAAGACATGTGAAGTTCGCCAACACGCATTGGGGCAGCGCGGCGGACACTTCCTTGCCCTAAAACCCTCTCAGAAATGAGGGGAGGCTTGTGCCCAGCAGTGGGACGTATGTAGGCTGTAACTTTACTACTTTTACTTATACCTAATCACCCTAATACCGAGAACACATTGAACGCCTCTCGTATATACACAAAATAATAAAGGTGGGCAAAGTGTATCATTTTTGCGATTGGAACATTTGCATCTCGATCACTGAAATGTTACAAAACACTGATATGTTTCATTTGGCTCATTTGGATCATCGACTCAAAAGATATACAGAATGTTACGAATAGGTACATTAAGTTGTGTCGCGGGCGTATATTACTGCCTAATTCAGTGAAATATTATGTGGCAACAATGCTAAATGATATAAGTGCTTAGGTTATTTTTATTAGATATTATATAGTTATTTTTATTGTTATTTATTGTGTACCGTTATAGGGTTGTACCTATACAATGTGTTAATTTTATAAAATAAAACATGCTAAAAACGTTATCTCAACGTACTAGATTTGAAGTTACAGACCAAAAATTAAAAAGAAAAGTATTGTTACGCGCCGAAGTCGACTCCACTAGCGCCATCTAGTCTCAAACCGAAGAACTAAACTTCTTGAAGTTAAAACTCGAACTCTCGGTACCTTGCGCGTGTGTACTTGAATATTCTGTCTGGATATTTCCGTGCTAATTTATATAAAAAGGCGCTGCAAGATGCGATCGGGGAAGTATCGGATTTGGCGAGACAAGCGAAGCTTCGGAGCGAAATAAAGTGAATTAGTGTGATTAATTGTTAGTGTTTTAAGTTTTAATTTGTGTAAAGAAAATTAAAGTGTTAATTTGGGTAATTTTATCGGCAATTTTTATTGTCACGAACCTCAAGCTCGTAACAATTGGTGTCATAAGTGGGATCAAATCATGCCGATTTTACCGAAGGAGGAATCGGAGGGTGTCCGTACCCGAAGTCAACGCCAGCAGGAGACGGATCAGAGGAGATTTGGTGGTGCAACGCCGCAGACGTCGGAGGGCCAACTGCCAGCCACGGAGGCTGTGGGCCCGTCAGTAGCTCCTACATCTGCAGCACCTGACTTAGGTGTTCTGATGGCGATGCTACAGGAGCAGCTGCAGCGCGGACAAGAGGAACAGGCCCGCCGACTGGAGGAACAGGCCCGTCGGTTGGAAGAGCAGCTGCGGGGCGGACAGGAAGAACAGGCCCGCCGACAGGAGGAACAGATGCTTCTCATGAACGACCTTCTTCTTCAGAAGCACTTGGTTAATTCGGGTTTCAAGCTGAAACCCGAATTAACCAAGTGAACAATCGGGTTGACAACGTAATGGCTGACATGAGGAAATCACTGGACGAACTCAAACTTGGGTATGGAACTGCATCCCCCGTAGTAGCTACTACACCTTCGCTACGTGGGTTCAAGGTGCCACCGTTCGACGGAACTTCTTCCTGGTCAGCCTACAAAATCCAGTTCGAGGCTGTTATGAAGGCGAACGGCTGGAATAAAAGTCAGGCCATGACTGCTCTCACACTAGGCCTGCGCGACCAGGCCTTAACAGTTCTGGAAGCTCTCGGTGAGGAAGTGACTTATGAGCAACTCCTTGGGGCATTGGAGGCGAGATATGGCGACGCTCAACTGGAACACGTCTTTCGTGCGCAGCTTAAAGATCGCGTGCAGCGCATCAGCGAGAACCTGCAGCAGTGGGCTCTAGAGGTGGTGAAGCTGGCGCGAAAAGCATACCGGTCTGTACTTGAGCTCATTGAAGGGAACCTGGTGCAGACATTTATCGACGGCATCCGCGACCTTGAAGTCAGAGCTGCTGTGAGGCTGGGGCACCACGAGACGCTTAAGGACGCCTTGGCCCATGCACTGGAGGTGAAAGCCGTGTGGCAGGATCATCGTTCCCATCGCGTCAGGGAGGTTGCAGCAGCTACAGTCCGTGACCGCAGCAAAGGATACAGCCCTAGGTGCTATGGCTGTGGGGAAGGGGGCCATCTTCAATCCAGCTGCCCTAAGCGAACCGTAGAAAGGGAAAGTGAACGATATCAGGAGGGTAGTGCAGCTAACGGCACTGCCTGGCGGCGACAGGATCATTGTTTACCTCACGCTAGGGAGGTTGCAGCAGTTACGGTTCGCGACCACAATAGAGGATACAGCCCTAGGTGCTATGGCTGTGGGGAAAGGGGCCATCTTCGGTCCAGCTGCCCTAAGCACACCCTAGGAAGGGAAGGTGAACGGTCTCAGAAAGGAAGTGCGGCTAACAGCACCGCCCAGCAGCAGCAGGAATACGACTTTACTATCAGACACTGCAGCGGGAAATCTCACGGCAACGCAGATGCATTGTCAAGAAGACCTTGTCCTGAAGATTGCAACCATTGTAGTAGGCAAGAGAGTAAGGAAGTGGTATCCGTGAGGATGCTCAGGGCAGACCACCTCAGCAACGAGTGGAAGGACAGCTTACAACATGCACAGCAGGAAGATCCGGACATCAAGCCGATCCTGGAATGGATGAAGGCCAGTGCTCCCAAGCCTAAGTGGAGGGACGTCTCAGCGATGAGTTCAACCACGGGCTCGTAACAGTATTTTTTAACTAAAAAAAATTATCTTATTATTTTTTTGACAAATTTCCAGCTTGATATCGTAGGTTTTTTTAAATTTGTATTGCTAGTTAATCTTTCTAACTTTCAAATAATACTTTGAAAAAAATAGACCGTTTAATTAAAGAGAAAATAATTTAAAACCGAAGGATGGGAGTTTTACCAAAAAAAAACAATTAAAATGCTTTTATTTTTTAAATAGTTTACATAAAAAAAATTTTTTTCGTTTTATTATCGATAATTTTTTATCTGGTATTCGCACATTTCGTTTGATCAAGTGTAAAATTAACACATTGTATAAAATCGATCCTCCTTCATACTTTATCCAGGCTTAGGACTGGCGGCTAGTCCTTAATTTATGGCCTGGCATACCTTTTATTTATGATGAAAAGGAAGAAAGTAAGTCACAATAATCACTACGCACAGAAATCCTAAACAGAACTCAGTATGTTTTCGTAAACAGGCGTGAACGAACATAAACAATTTGACAAGTGACGGATTAACGAAAAATGACTACTACATTATATGCAAAAAATGACCGTATAGTATTTGATACGTAGCGCCTCAGTGGTAATTTTACGTGCATGAATAACTACAGCGAAAATCCGTACGAGTTGAGTGATACACTTCTCATTTGTTATCTCTTTCTGGCTTGTATAGATTGCAATTATTTCGCCCGCTCACTCGCCACTCTCTCGCTCGCGGCTTAGTCGCCTCGCGAGCGACGCGTGCACGAAATGAGCACAGAGCAAAATAATGTTTCAGATCTAAATGCTACATTTGAAACGTTGTTACTGAACCAATGTTTTGAATCACTTCAGTTATTTGGATCAGTGAGTCGGTTCCGTAAAGAGTTTCACACGCCTACAAAACAATGCCTCAATGCTGTAATTTTTTATTTTTTACTCATTTTTAATTTTTTTAAAGTTTTCTACAATTAGGAATATCAGTAGTTTAGTTTATCCATTTTTAATTTAGTTAATGAAGATATATAACCAATACTTTCTAAATAAAAATTATTCTCTACACGTTTCCAACAAATTAACTTCCCCTGCTATTAAAAATAAGATATTGAAATGAAATATTTCACCTCATTCCAAAGTGCCCTGTCCTGGTAACAGAAAAAGTCATGGATTGCCATCATTGGCGGTTCCAACTTGACTGGGCGGTGTTCGGGAGATTACGACACCTCCGTATACCTCAAATTTCGAAACATGTTTATACAGCCAGCCATACGGATCTGAAACGTGGTTCTGCACTGCTCTATGTAGTATGCGTATGTGGGAGCCAAAGGTCACTAAGCGAGTTATAGAAAGGCCTAGGCTATGCTCGGAGTTTCTCTGCATGATAAACTTCGTAATGATGATATCAGCAGCAGAACCGGAATAACTAGCATAGCTCAACTTATCAGTAAACTGAGGTGGCAGTGGGCTAGCTCGAAGAATTGCCAAAGTACGTAGAAGAAAGGTTCTCGAGTGGCAGTCTCGTACCGGGAAGCTAAGTGTAGTACTTAATATAAAAAATCGAATCTGGTACAAAATATTTGATGGTCCTTCGAGCTAGATAATTCTATGTAATTCTATGTATCCTGTTATGATTTGATAATCACTAGTAGGTGATTATCGAATCATAACAGGTGATAATAAATTATTTAAATCTGCGTTTCTAGATTTTCTTCATTCTTTTTATATTAACGGACAAAAGCCCATACAAGGTAAAATCGTCTTTTTGTTAACAGGACTCCAATAAACGCGTGGTCCCTGGGCAAATGGGAGAACTTGTTTTGGAAGCACACAAGTTGAGCATGTGCCAAGTCAGTGGCCTTAACGGACGCGCAAAAACTGCTCAACTGTGTCTTAGATCCGGAAAAATGACGCTATACCATGAGCGTGAGTAATATTTATTTATGTATAACTGTCAAAAGCATGAAAGCCGGTAAGCCAGCTGGATATGATAGAGTATCACTCGAGATGCTAAGGGCTGGAGAGGGAGTGGTGGCAGGCCTGCTGTACACCTTGTTTAATTTATATTGGGAATTGAAACGAGTACCGGAAGACTGGTGTAAAGCAGTTATAGTACCAATATATAAAGGAAAAGGGTCACAGCAGGACTGTAAAAACTACCGTAGTATTAGCTTGCTTAGTATTGTGGGTAAACTGTATGCTAAGGTGTTAATTGAAAGATTTATGAAAGAAACTGATGGAAAAATTTGGGATGTGCAAGAGGGATTTAGAAATGGAATGGGGTATACAGATCAAGTCTTTTCCATGCGCATGATTGCGGGGAAGTTTTTGACCAAAAACAAGAAAGTTTTTTGTGCGTTCGTGAACTTGGAAAGGGTTATGACAGAGTGGACAGGACTGTATTATGGCAAACACTGAACTCATTTGGGTTGAGCGCTGGTTTGATACAGGCATTAAGGTCTCTTTATAGGGACTCTAGTGCTTGTGTCAGGATCAACGCGGTCTACTCTGACTGGTTTGGCATCCAAAAAGGTGTCAGTCAGGGCTGTGTAGCTTCCCTTTGGCTGTTCAAGCTATTTATGGACAGTTATTTGCAAACTTTGAAAGAGGAAGAACGTCAAATGGCGAGTTTACCGTCAAATGCCGTTGGTACGCCGATGATCAAGTCATATTTGCGTCGTCGACGGCTGAATTGCAAATGATGATTACATTAATGAACTGGACATTAAAAGAAAGGGGAAGGAAAGTGAACGCAAGACGAAAGTGATGGTTTTTGAAAGAGAAGAAAGCAAAACGTTATGTGAAATAAGAATAGAAGAGGAGTTGATTGAGCAAGTGGATGAGTTCGTGTATTTGGGATGTGTATTTAGCAGGCATGGTAGATATGATAAGGATAATAGAACGACAAGTAAATTCAGGGAATAGCGTGAATGGGGCACTACACTATTATGAAGAATCAGAATGTGTCAAAAAGGCATGTATGGTAATTTATAATGCTGTGTTAATCCCTACTTTAATGTATGGTAGTGAAAATTAGGTATGGCAGAAGAAGCACAAAAGTATAATAAATGCTGTAGAAATGCGGTCTTTAAGGAGTATGCTAGGGTTGATCTGAATGACAGGGTGAGAAATTGTGTGATAAGAGAAAAATGTGGTATGCAAGGTGATGTTGTATCAAGGATTAAGAAAGGAATGCTTCGGTGTTTTGTTCATGTAGAAAGAATGAATGCGGAAAGAGTGACAAAGCAAATTTATATGGCAGATGTAAACGGCAGAGTCGAGAAGGGATGCTAAAAGAAAGTTCGGCCTAATTGGCGATATTTTGAAAACACCTGCCACATTAGAAGTAACCTTTAACCGACGAGCGTGTATGTATAGATATATGGATGTAAAGGAGGCGAAAGAGGTGTGTCAGGATCGTGCCAAATGGAAATCCGTAGTCTCTGCCTACCCCTCTGGGTGACAGGCGTGAGCGATTATATTATGTGTATGTGTACTACTGTCAATTATTTCATCATCAATTTAAGAACTATACCTTTATATACATTCTACTATGATTTTATATAATGTTGATAAAGTTAGCATAATATCCGCGTTTGGCTGGTGATCAGGATTTCAGACGCCTTGCACCTTAGACGTTGTTTTATAACATTTTACATCCAAATCATAAAACTTGTAATATACAATCTTATTGGAGATAAGAGTTGTATTATATATACAGTTAAAGAGAAATGGTATTAAGTAAAGTGAAAATGTCAGTATTTTATTAATTCACCTTATGTAACTCATTATTTTAAGATGGCTAAGAATTATTTACCATGAAATATTTTCAATGTTATGAAACTTTGAAACTAAGGTTGTAGGTATACGTCGCTGTAAAGTTTGACGTCGAGTCTTAGAAAAAGACTTTCGGGTACAATCGCTTCGGCTTCGTAGATGGTTTTTTGTTCATGGCTTGTCGTTTGTTGTACAAGTTTCAATATATAATAAAGAGTTGTATATCTATTGATTGTAATGGTGTAGGATTTTATTTATTCACAGAAAATGTTACTGTCTTACAATTCTTATTAGAAACTGTACTACATAAAACAGTAAAAACAGTGGTTCGTACAGTGGTATACAGGTAATACAGGTAACATTGGTAGTCTTCTCACCCCTATGACTTAGCTAAGGAAACTAATTTTCAAATTCCACGTAATTAATGCACAAACTGGCGTTTTTTAAATAAATTGCACCCAACAACAAAAATTGGGCAACGGCTGTGACGTCAATAGTGATGTGTTGACATTTATAGGTGTGAATTGACATTAGAGAAAGACCGAATATTCGTTTCATATTCGGTATTCGGCATATTCGGCACCTTTACCGAATTTTCGGCTAAATCACCGAACATTCGTTAGAGTGGTACTTAAAGTGTCCACTGGTGACGCTACAGATTGCCTCTTTGAATCTCGCTCGGAGAAACCACAAAATGATGGTGCGGTGGGTTGCTAAATTCAAATCCGGAATGAAGGATCACAAAATGGTGACGCTAATGGTTCCTGGGTTCGAATCCGGAAACAGATGGTCACTAAATGGTTAGGGTGACTAGATTAGATTGCCCTTGGTATCCGAAGAGAAGGAACCGCATAATGGTTGGCTATAGGGTCCCGGGTTCGATTCCGGGAACAATGACACCAAGATTTGTATACGAGATTTACGATGGTGAACTGTATTTAGCGCGGTTCTCTATAACCAAAACAAGATGGCGGACGTGGCACGTGGCCGGTTTTGGACGATACACTGCTAGGACCTAATTTAATATTAGCTGGCAGGGGCAGGAGCATGAGCTGCTGTTGGAAAGTAACAAAAATAAGAACAGCTCAATGTAGGAGAGTGCACTTACTTGGATGTTGATCTTCTGACTGCCTTTGATCTCAGGCCTCGAGGCTGGTGACGCTGCGCTACAACTGCGGTGGTGCGTGACGACAAATTATTGGCACTTGTGTACGACGATAAATGCACTTGTGCTAGCGGTCACTACTAAGTTGTTCTGTGGCCCGACGGCCACAGAGGTGCTATCATATCTAATATCTAGCTCCAACTGCTTGGCGCCGGCACACGTCGACAACTCTGGTTGACCGGTGCCGTTTTGCGTAGCCCCCTCTCTTTGGACGCGCGAAATGACGCCACCATGTCTAGCCTTCTATTTGACATGTAGAGGAAGGAAGCGGAAGTGAAGAGGAAGGAAATATTACCAGCTAATATAGTCAACTAAATGTGCGTTTTGGCGCAACCATCCACTGTATTGAAATGTACGAATTGGGTAATGCCATATCTTTCATAATTTTACTGTTGAAACTTGTTTTTAAGGCACTATAGATTTATTTCCGATATATAGCAAATAGAAAGCTTGATGAAATGTTTTTGGGATCAGACAAAGAAACATTACATTACATAATATATTTCACTTTGCTTTGGTCGTTAGTTTCTCTAAAATAAGTCCGAAAAGTAGATCTTCTGCCTTTCATTTTATTATATAATTATCAATTTTCACTAAGAATAACACAACGAAATACTTTTTTTTCTCACAAAAATAGTCAAAACAAAAGCATGTGCTGGCAATTTGTTCAGTACTAGATGATGCAATAACATGCCAGGTATGGCGGGGCAGGGTCCGGCGGTCACCCCGCGCGCTTTACGGTAACAAGTTTCGACATTAATTAGTTAGGCGCCGAGGTGATCCTGCCGAATAATGTTTGGCCGAATATTCGATTTGGTAAAAGTTTTACCGACATTTTGGCCGAATATTCGTATTCTGTGAAATCCATATTCGACCCATCTCTAATTGACATGTACTAAATGTATTATAGTATGCCATGGTTGTGTTAGTATAAATAAAACTTCCGCTTGCAGCTGTCCTCAGTATACCATCAGAGAAGCCTCCTCTACGCCTGTACGGTACAACTTTACCGTTATATTTGAAGAGCACTATTTTTCCATCAAGCAAGGGTGTAATCATAAAAGAGCGTCTCCAAGCTAAAGATATGTTTTCCTTAGCACTCAAGACTGAACCTGACAATGAGACACCTAATTTGAAGGTAAGGGAGTGATGAAATGAATTAATTCAATCTTGATACTTTATGAATAAAACAAAATCGAGAGATATTTATAAAAATGTTTATTTCTAGTATATATCGGTCGAGCCGACCCATTAGTGTTGCAGCTTCGCTCTACCAAATAAAAACCTAGTAAATCTAAGCAAACGTAATTATTCCAGACGATATGTATAGCGATGGGTATAGAACAAGCAACGTTGCGTCACCGTGGCGACAAAGGCATTGCTTGGCTGACCCAACTCATGGATGTCTTGGATGTTCTGGACTACCCAGTACCTGGCTACACGCCTTCTATAGTTCTTTCGGAGTTGCATGTCCACGTGTGGGATTGCGCAGTCGATTACAGGTAGGCCATCTTACCATCTATAAATGCTTGCTTGTTGTAGATGTTTGATAATAAAACATTCTGTATAATGGAATTATCACCTGTCTTATCTTGTATTTATATGGTGTATTAAGAATTATGCTACAGTATTTCTTCAGACTTAGCCAAGTTGACTTTCTATAAACAATAACGCTAGTAGAAAACTATAAAATGTATAAAATGATATCAACTTAGTTAACGTAACCTGTAATGTAACCTTAACTCCCTGACTTAACGTTGATATATTATGTCTTATAACCTGCTGGCGAACTTGCATCCATACACTGCCGATTTGCACGTAATCTAGGTATTGAAGACCTTGACAGACTTCGTCATGCTCGCTTAAAGATCTCTGCTTACGACGGCATTGTATGACATTCAATTTGTAGGTCGTTCACTTCTCTATAATATGATCGAGGAGCGAGATAGTTGCCACATGCGTCGTACTTGCGAACAGGAGCTGCTTGCGGGGCCTGGTCTACTCGGGTTCTCTGTACACTGATATGCTCCAAATTGTTAATATCATTTTTTTAAGTATATTATAGAACACTCTTAAGTTACTGGTAGTTCTTTTATCGTTTTCCATTATGTATATACTATACTATGAAATATTAACTTTAAAAAATTACAAACAAGTGGTAAAATTAAAATTTTTGTAGAACCGACTTCATATAAATAAAATGAAAACATCATCAATGTATTTTAAGTCTATTAAATACGCATTATTAAGGATAACTCAAAGCTACTGGTCGGATCTTGATCAAATTTTATGGGATTATATGGAACCATACGAGTAGCATCAACTTTCAAATAAAAAAGGATCATCAATATCGTTTCGTCTAGAAAAAAGTTCTGAGGTAACACACATAAAAGAACATACAGCCGCATTGCGTACCTCGATATATTTGAAGTCGGTTAAAAGAGAATACTTGCTTTTTACTTTCGTTCTTCGGTTCTTTTCCGGCCAAAAACACTTGAAGAACGAAATTTTATTTTCTGACGTCGAAGTATTAAATATATTTTATTTTATTTCTAACCAAACTATCTGAAATTATTTATCCTCGACGCCTTACGATACCCATAGAAACAGAAATAGTGATGGATTGCTTTACATGTTGCGATATTTTTTTTAAATATCTTCCAATTCATTACGTTAAAAGAGACTTACTAAGACATCCATCAATATTTTTGTCGGCTATCGGCTACGTCTAACACACAGAATTTATTCATTACAATAATATATAACATTTATTATTCCATTGCAGACCACTCTATTTGCCAATACGTACTGTTTTAACGCTCGGCAACTTCAGCGTGTCCAGCAACTTGATACCGGAGACGAATACATCATACCTCCGCTTCTTAGCGCAGGAGTGCACTTTGTTCCTGTCCCATTTGACGGGCAGCAAGGCGAACACGACCGTGCCACAAGACGACGACAAGGCCCCCGACATAAAGAGGGACTATGTTTGCGTTATCGATGTTGGACTGTTTGAGTTGTCACTCAGAACGGAGGACAAATCCAATGGTGTGAGTGTTTTATTTGTAAATTGGTGTAAGTTAATTTTGTAGTTAATTTAAAAAAAAATATATTAGCCGTATGTATTTATTACTATTTAAGCAAAATAATCATGCCCACTTTACATACATTGATTGACCTGTCACTTGATTCCTTTAACAGGTCGTGTCTACCTGCCACTAGTGTTGTATAAAAACAATTATTGTTTATATTAACATGGTAACTTATCATCTTTTCATTCAGAGGCCAGGAATAAATGATATTAAGTAAATAAGTTTTTGAGGTTATAACACCTCTCAGATAAGGTCTGTACAATTATTTTTCTTTTCACACTATGGTATAAAACCCTAAAAAAATCCTACCTAATCATAAATTAATAAGTTATAAAAAACAATAGGTTATTGTGAACGTTCATAAACCACATGACGAATGAACAAGTTTTTCGTAGTCTGAAACGGAACGCGTAAAAGACGTTTTTTACATATTTTGGCAAGGCTTCTGGGCTTTTGAGCCATTGTAAAACACGTTTCGTCTCCAAAAGTCTATTGAGAATGATAAACATAGTAAAATTACTTTTTTCCTGGCTTTATTTAAAAATTTAATTATGCGAAACGAAATAAGCAAAAAATATATGCAATTTTATAAGATGTTTTACATTAGTAGACGCGTTAGATAATTTTCAGGTCAATACTGGACATAATTCTTTGACAATAAGGAATGCCAGTATTTGCATCAAGACGGTGAAATAAACCATACCGTAAATATCCCTACTTTTTTATACTTCTAAAAAGTGTCTTCTCTTTAAAAGGCTTTATTTCAACATATCGTTTTAGGTCAATAAAAGCCCATATCTCTTCCGTTGTAGGCTTTGCCTTAATTATTGGTAAACGGATTAACGATCGCAGTACCAGATGTCACGCATCTTTCACGACGTTCTTCGTCACCTACCTGGATACATTACGCTTGTTGGGACTCATTTCTTCGCTAGATATATAAAATGAGAGAGATAAAAGTACACTTACATACAATCATATGTTAAAGAAAGTAGAATTGGATTCTATATACCTTGGAACGATATATTGAAATTACGGCGTAAATTCAATATATCGTAAAAAATAATATGGACGTACACTGACACGTTACACTGAAAATGTGTGAAGCACTTTAGGTCCTACTATTTTATTCGTCAAGATACACGCACACAAACACATAAAGATCTGACAATTTGCGCGAGTATGCGTCAACACCACAGGATGTGCATTGCATACTGACATCGATTATCATTAGTGTGCGTGTATATCTTAACAAACAAAATTGTAGGATCTAAGATGCTTAACAAGGTTTCACAGTAACATTACGTTCATATTTTTTTACGTCCATGGTTGAAATATGTTACCGTGTAGTTGCGGCGTAAGAATATCCACTACCCCGTACCGTCCCGTGGGTGTCGTAAGAGGTGACAGAGGGAAACAAATCAGGAGGTAGGCGGCAGTGTCTTAGTAATAACGACGAAAATTAAAAAAATGCGGATGCCAACCCGCTTGCCAAGCGTGGCAACTATGGCAAATATCCTCCCTACGAGGCAATGTATGGGGGGAGGAATTGTTCAGCAGTGGACTTTAATAGACAGTAACGGTAACGGTTGAAATATTGACTTTCAAAGAGGCATACGTCCAGCTGCGGATTTTTACTTAAGGGGGATCTGTGTGTAGCAGAGGGGCAGCGAGCAGCCGCGCGTGGAGCTGACGGCGAGCAACAACCAGGTGAGCGTGCACACGTGCTGGGACTCGGCATCGGCGCTGTGCCGCCTGCTCACGTACGCGGCGAGCGACGGCGACGCCGCGCCTCCGCACGCCGCGCACTCGCCGCGCAGCAGCCTCGCCGACCTCGCGGACGACCGCCTGCTCGGTGAGCACACACTAATCTATGTCTACTACATCACTCTACTCTATGTGGAGTTTTGACGGATATTTGACCGCTGACGGATTGCTACTCTCGTTTTATTGTATAGATAATAGTTTCAAGTGGATATCGATACGTAAAAATGGTAAATATCTGCACATGTGAACTATTAGTGTAATTAGGAAACGATGAAATAAATGATCCGATGGTGATGTGAATCTCAAGGTAATGTGTCTGCTTGGGCACCTTGAGATATTGTCGTCATCGACTGTCTGCTGGCTCAAGCTGCCGTTAAAATCTCCCAAATACTTCGCAATGTGACGCATCAACATATTGTGAAGAAGTTTTTGAACAAAAAAATTTACAAAAAAGAAGATTCCAAGTGAAATGAAGACGTGGCTTAAAAATCTTAATTAATAAAAAATCTACTCTATGTCTTATCGTGGTAGAGCCATGCTACAGGCGTTATAATTGTAGCACGAATGGCTTAGCTCGACCGGGGAAGGACCACCGTCTTACAGAATATCAGCGTAAAATAACAGCTCACTGCTGTATTTCATGTGGTGAGTTTAGAGATCCGCAGACCCCTTTTTACTGGAAACGAGGCAATTTGTTTCTTTACTGAGGATAGATGTTGATTTTCATGGACCACAGTATCCACTTACCATCAGATGGACAGTATGCTCGTTTGTGACCTTAGTCTACGAAAAAACACACTAAAGACAATACCACGCATACATATTATATACATTCTACAGCAATAATGCATAGAATAAAAGAGATGTGTCTTTATGAAATTGAAGTAACCAACAAACTCACAGTCCATCTGACAGTAGTGGCACCATAGTAAGACACCTGTAACCAACTTCAATTAAAGAAGTCTATAATGCGTATCAATCACCTCTGAGGACTACAATAAAATGCCTTACAGCCTGCCAATAAGCTGGCGCTCTATACCCTTCAAACCGGAACAGAGCAGTTCATTTACTGCTGTTTGACTACAGATAGGTTAGAGGGTGGTTGGTGGAAAACAGAATATATTACCTAAAGTTTAATTATTAATAAAAATTGTATAATAATTATTATAAACATTGTTTTTTTAATTTGTTTTAGGTCTGGACGATAGACCAATAGAAGAAATTAGAGAGCTATCCCCAAGTGAAATTCAACAAGTAAATGATCTCATGGCTGAAGCAATGAAAGAAAGCCCTAATAATATGAGTGAGTATTTATAATATTTCATTAATGGGTGCGTTTGGCAGAAAAAAGCGCTAGCAAGCGCTTGCAAGCAAAATGGCGATCGTAAGCGGTAAGCGCTGTCAAATCGTAAGTAGCTATTTTCCTCCAGGACACGATGTTAGTTTTAACCGGGGAATCTAACCTAATTTAAACATATGTTTGTAAATTATTCATATTAAAAACTTACCAATCATGATTTTTTAATAGCATGTATATGTTTATTCATGTCATTATATTACTTAAAACTAATATTGCACAAAACTCTACTTCAAAACAAACAAATTAAATAAGCAAAATGGCGGATTGTGTCAGCGCTACTGAAGTAGCAATCGTGTCCTGGCCGAAAACTATTTTAGCGCTTATAAGCGCTTGCTAGCGCTTTTTTCTGCCAAACGCACCCAATAACTCATAATTTGATCAAATATGGCATTTGTATAGAAAGTATTTTGAAAATCGAATCATACCATCAAATAGAATTTAGTTTATCTGTTATTTTGGTCACTCACATGTGTAAAATCTTTTCTCGAAGCAATTCAGGCCGTTTTCGACCCCCTATAACTTTGTAGTGGATAAAACTAGAAATCTGTATTAAGTTATTACGTAATTAGCTAACCTAACAACATTTTATAGTGACCATATCAATGTTAAAAATCTTTTATGTCTCAAAAAATAGATTGACTTGACAATCGAACTAAGGAATCTAATTTAATATAATGGGTGCGTTTGGCAGAAAAAAGCGCTAGCAAGCGCTTATAAGCGCTCAAATAGTTTTCGGCCAGGACACGATTGCTACTTTAGTAGCGCTGACACAATCCGCCATTTTGCTTATTTAATTTATTTGTTTTGAAGTAGAGTTTATGTTGTTTTGTGCAATATTAGTTTTAAGTAATATAATGACATGAATAAACATATACTATGCTATTAAAAATTCATGATTGGTAAGTTTTTAATATGAATACTTTACAAACATATATTGAAATTAGGTTAGATTCCCGGTTAAAACTAACATCGTGTCCTGGAGGAAAATAGCTACTTAGCGATTTGACAGCGCTTACCGCTTACGATCGCCATTTTGCTTACAAGCGCTTGCTAGCGCTTTTTTCTGCCAAACGCACCCATTATGTATTACTTGTGAGATACATTGTGTTTTCATGCGATGGTCAAGTTACTC
Organism: Parnassius smintheus behrii; assembly: GCA_036936625.1. NCBI lineage: Eukaryota > Metazoa > Arthropoda > Insecta > Lepidoptera > Papilionidae > Parnassius > Parnassius smintheus. Next base: position 34,477,484 of record JAUPFT010000012.1, on the reverse strand, counting down.
TATATATTTAAAAAATAAAAGGTTTTTAACATTGATTTGGTCACTATAAGATGTGACCATAAGGACCCTTAAGTAGGGACTGAATAAATAAACCGACTTGGTATTACATGGATCTCACAACTTGGTTTTTTTACTTTAGTGATGCAACAGAACTCGGTTTCTGTTTCCGCAACTGCGGAAGTTCTGCATGGTTTTTAACATCCGTTTCTGCTTCTGTTTCCGCAAGTTTTATAACGGAATTTTGAACGGAAACACATAATACACGTAAATAGATTTATTGTATTTTTAGTTAATTAGATGCCAGATGTAAATTATGTGACAAAATATACTCGCGAAAAAGCTGCACAACTACCGCTTTAAAGAGCCATCTTAAACGCCGAAGAGTGTGCATAGATTGAGAAGTTGGTTGAAACTGTAAAACTTTAATCGCTAACTAAAAAACAAATGGTCAGTCTAGGATTTGCATAACTATTTATTTATAAAATGTATTCCTATGTTACAGTTAAAAGCAGATTTTAGTTAAAACGTGTTTTTTCCGGCTAAAAATAGTTTTTAATAAATGCCTTTGTTACAACTTAGATTTGCAAATTAATGAGGTAGCAGTTATGTTTGCGTGAAGTTTATATTATTATTTTTATTTACTTGAAGTTTATATTAATTATTTTTAAAGAAACTTTAATGAGTAGTCAACTTTCGTGATAGGGCTGTACTAAATTACCTACTCGCTAAACCTAAATGAGGGTTTGCCCAAATTTCAGTGCCTATTTATCTTTGGTGGTACGCAGCATCACCAGTGAGCAATTATTTATCGAGCTAGACTTTTATTATATGAAGAACATTAGAACAGATTGTTAGGTGTAAAAGCGGCCGAACTACTTTTCATAAAATATAACTTACCGCTACTTAATATTGAATGTTAATTAAAAGTTATATTTGTAATTTTTCCGTTGCATCACTAGTTTTTTTTTACAAGTTATGTTTTGATGGCATTATATATTCTAGCAGTGTAAATGCTTAACTTTTTTGGTAATGTAGGTTTGCAAGTTAGTATTCAATTAACTTTGCATGTTTATATGAAAATATGTATGCGATACTAATTTTTTTATGTACAGTTCTTTTTTTTTTCATTTACTTATAACATTATAATAGATACATGTGTTATATCTACTTAATTTACAAAAACCGTGAGGTTTGTCCGCGAGTTACAGTCTCACACTATACAAAGAAATAATACAACCATCTAATCTATGGCTGCTTACAAACAGTGACAATAATATTATGTACGTACTTGTTTGTAATCGGCAAATTACAACCCACCATTATATTTTTATATGTGTGTATACAAATCTTAACATATATGTGCATATCCAGGATTGTAACATATTCTTATTTATTTGCTATAATTTCATTTAATATATTTTTATCGCCTCTCAATAACTCATTGCCACATGGCGTGATCCAAGCACCTAAACGTAATTTTGTTCGCACATATCTTACTGTTATTGCAGTAGATGAAGATGAACTAAATAGTTCAACGGAAAAGGAGGGAGTGGAAATATTTTTCTTCCCTGACGAGTCGAATATGAAGACCAAACAGCTCTCTTCTGAAACCTTGAACACAGAAGCCGAACCGAAGTCCATAGATTTTGAAGATACTCCGCCTATCACTGCCGAGGAGGTTCTTGAAGAAAAACCTGCCGCCGCACAATCTACAAAAGATATTACAGATCCACCAACCACACCGAAAGGCACACCACGAAAATCGAAACGTAAAAAGGTAACTGATTTTCGACTTAAGTATTAATAAAATTATGTATTTTTAACGTTTTTGTGGGGATCTATTGATATAAATTTCGTGCTTATAATTTATAGATACGTGTTAGAGCCACGTTGCAGTTATATGATTGTTGTAGCACGAATGGGTCGGCTCGACCGGGAAAGAATCACGCTCTTACAGAATACCAACGTAAAATAGCAGCTTAACACGGCTGTGTTTTGTATAGTGAATGTGGAGATCCGGAGACCCTTTTTTTACTAGAAACGAAGCATTCCATCTTAATCCTCAGTGGTGACAACGCATCTGCATTTTGATTCTTAATCGAGATAAAAAGTAGATGTCTAGAGGCCACAGCAGTCACGTACCATCGGGTGGACTGTGTGCTCGTTAGCCACTCTTATTCTATAAGAAAAAAAATTATATTATTACGAGCTAACAGTTCATCTAATGGTGAATTGCTACTGCAGCCGATAGGCATCTATAACCAAATTCAAATAACAAGTCCTATGGTTGAAACATTATCCAAAAAATTCCGACTGCATAATAAAGTTTACCAAAAAAAAAATATCTTGTACCACTTCCACAACTAAGGCGAATCTGACTGCACCCCATTTATTAAAATCCATCAAACTGTTTAGGCTACCGAGCGTGCCAAATAAATGGACATACAAACATACATACACCCGAAAACCCTTACCCTCGGGCAGTCGGGTAGTAAACATAGAATACTATAATACATATATAATAGAACGGGGGAGTGGGCGTAGCCCGTGTAGTCACTAACATCTCACTAACATTTTAATAGACACCTATAAATGTCAACACAATCAAGCGTTTCCAATTTTCGTGTCAAGCGTCGGTGCAAGCAAATTATTAAAAAAATAACAAATTGTGCAATAATTACGTGTCGAAAGAACAGCGGGAAATGGAATTTAAATAAAGGAGACATACCCTATAACCATTAAGTCGAAACTATTTATATTTTGTGAATATTAGAAACAAAAATAAAGAATTTTGTCAAATTTGTGTCAAATCAGTCTGTCAACAAAGCGAATCGGGTTTGTAGTAGTGATAATTGATACTACGACGTAATTGCTTGTATGTGTGCTAAGGCGACGCCGATCCTTGTGCAAAATAAAGTTGACAGCCGTTCTATTGTTTATTATAGTATTCTTTGGGTAATAAAGCAACAGATGTGACGTCATCTTAGGACTAAGATAAAATACGTCATATCGTATAATGTTGGCTATATTAGCCTTCAAACTTGAACTGCTACAGTCGACTATACGTCCACTTGCTTGATTCGAGATACTTGGATTCGAATTAATTATTCCCATCTTTTTTCAAATTTCAATATAGTATATTTGCTTAGTTAATTTAAGTTCTAAGTATACTCTGTCTGCTCGAATAGATTAAATCTACTGGCGACGGTAGCAACACAGACGACGAATATTGCATTGTGGAGAAGAGTGCATACGGCCAAGACAACGAAATGGATGAGCCAGTCGTGAACTGGATAGGCCCTGGACCAGTTTATATGGTTGACAACCATTTCACAGTGCCTGCTGCCAGAACTGATGTACTAAAGGCGCCTAAAAGTTTTCCAATGCCGATGTTACGGTAAGCATGAAACATTTATGGTAGCCGTCTCTATTTTCAAAATAGGCTCATAATAATACTTTAAGTAGTTAATCCGACCCACTTACACATTCTTGTATTTAGGGATCTGAGATAATACCAAGTACGTATTTATAAGTGCAATGTAATCTGACAATGCTTAACGAGTGTGTGCTTCTAACAAATATGTGAAAATTAATTAGCTAAGATCCAAGTACAAAAGTGCCTGTCTCCCTCCCTAGAGTAAGTAAGTGTTAGCGATTAGTCACCCCAAAATCTACTTGTATCGAAGGTGTCTCGTTTAGAGGTGTATCGTTATATCGACGGAAGTGTATCTTTCCTAGTGTATTAGTGTTAAGATCAGTTGTGTATGATTTAGTAAAGTTGGGCTTAGCGCTGACAATAAAGTGCTATTCATACCAGTTAGGAATTTTTTTAACGCGAATCATAGGTAATTTATTTTTCATATTTTTAAAATAATGCACTTTTGTAAGGTATCGCATGATTCTATTATCTTATTATTTTATTCAACGGAACTTAAATTTATAAAACGTAATGTAAGTTAAAGATATAAGAACGTTTTTATTGTTTCTAGGTACACACTGTGTGAGATGAGTTTAACCTGGAACATGTACGGTGGCCATGATTTCAAGAATGCCGGGGACACGACTACCGCCAAAAAGACTGTCACCATTGAAGGCGACAAACGGAAACAAGGATCGCCTATCATATCAAAGTAAATGCGAAACGCACATATTCCTAAATAATGTATATTGATAAATATATTAACCATTTTCTAAGTGCGAAACATAGCCAAGATGTGGTATTGGAACTACTTTTTACATATGAATTAATGGTAACATTTAACGTTATTGGCTGTAAGTTTATTTCTTAAGTTCATTTATTGTGCTGTAGATCTTGTAATAAATTTAAAAAAAAAAACATTGATACAGTAGCTAAGCATTTGGTTTCGGCGCCGCAGGTTTGTACAAATAATTGTTTCTAGTCTGAATGTTCATTCATGTACAATTTATCTACTTAAAACACCTCTAAGTTTAAAAAAAATATAATTGTATAACTAGTAATTCTTGCGCTATAGACGAAGCAAAGAGTACGAGCCGTACGAAAGTGGACATGCAATGTCTGAAACGTACCGGCACGGCGTTACCTGGACGGCAGGCACCGAGCGGGTGCGGAGTGTGGCGCCGCCACACCGTGAGCTTCGGACTCGTGGTGGCGTGCACCGCGACCACCACACCTGCGTCAAGCTGCGCCTCGCCAAGGTAACAGCGCACTACCCTACACTGTGACCACTACACCAAGGTAACGCCGCACTACCCTGCACTGTGACCACTACACAAAGGTGACACTGCACTGTGACCACTTCACAAAGGTATACACCGCAATACCCTGCACTGTGTGACCACTACACCAATATAACACCGCAATACCCTGCACTGTGACCTCTACACCAAGGTAACACCGCACTACCCTGCACTGTGAGCACTACACCAAGGTAACACCGCACTACCCTGTACTGTGAGCACTACACCAAGGTAACACCGTACTACCTTGCACTGTGACCACTACACCAAGGTAACACAGCACTACCCTGCACTGTGACCACTACACCGAGGTAACACCGCATTGCCCTGCACTGTGAACACTTATATCAAGGTAACACCGCACTACACTGCACTGTGACCACTACACCAAGGTAACACCGCATTACCCTACACTGTGAACACTAAATCAAGGTAACACCGCACTACACTGCACTGTGACCACTACACCAAGGTAACACAGCACTACCCTGCACTGTGACCACTACACCAAGGTAACACCGCATTACCTGCACTGTGACCACTACATCAAGGCAACACCGCACTACACCGCACTGTGACCTGACCACTACATCAAGGTAACACCGCACTACAGTGCACTGTGACCACTACACCAAGGTAACACAGCACTACCCTGCACTGTGACCACTACACCAAGGTAACACAGCACTACCCTGCACTGTGACTACTGCACTAAGGCAACACCGCACTACACTGCACTGTGACCTGACCACTACACTAAGGTAACACCGCATTACCCTGCACTGTGAACACTATATCAAGGTAACACCGCACTACCCTGCACTGTGTGACCACTACACAAATATAACACCGCAATAACTTGCACTGTGACCGCTACACCAAGGTAACACCGCACTACCCTGCACTGTGAGCACTACTCCAAGGTAACACCGCACTACCCCTGTACTGTGAGCACTACACCAAGGTAACACAGCACTACCTTGCACTGTGACCACTACACCAAGGTAGCACAGCACTACCCTGCACTGTGACCACTGCACCAAGGCAACACCGCACTACACTGCACTGTGACCTGACCACTACACTAAGGTAACACCGCATTACCCTGCACTGTGAACACTATATCAAGGCAACACCGCATTACCCTGCACTATGAACACTATATCAAGGTAACACCGCACTACCCTACCCTGTGACCACTACATCAATGTAACACCGCACTACAATGCACTTTGACCACTACACCAAGGTAACACCGCATTACCCTGCACTGTGACCACTACATCAAGGCAACACCGCATTACCCTGCACTATGAACACTATATCAAGGTAACACCGCACTACCCTACCCTGTGACCACTACATCAAGGTAACACCGCACTACAATGCACTTTGACCACTACACCAAGGTAACACCGCATTACCCTGCACTGTGACCACTACACCAAGGTAACACCGCATTACCCTGCACTGTGACCACTACACCAAGGTAACACCGCATTACCCTGCACTGTGACCACTACATCAAGGCAACACCGCACTACACTGTGACCACTACATCAACGTAACACCGCACTACAATGCACTGTGACCACTACACCAACCTGCATCAAACTGCGCATAGCCAGAGTAACACCGCACTATTCTGTTATCCCTAATATTTAAGAGGCCCGTATGAAACAGTGAATTTACGAACTTCATTTATTACCTTCATAACTATTTATATGACATAAAAACATATAATGTTTATTGTTTTAATAAATAAAAACTACTAAAACTATCATATAGTCGTCAAGAACTCTTATGCGTTTCCTCGCTAAATGCCTATACTTAACCTTTGAGTGTGAAAAGAAACGGCCTTTTTGATAGTTTTATTAGCTTAACTCAAAAACCTAATGAATATTTACTTAAAAGGAGAGGAGAAATATCTCAAGAATTAGATAAAGGCAACCAATCAATTGGCATTTTCCTTGACCTTGCAAAAGCATTTGATACGGTTTCTATTCCTATCCTATTATATAAGTTAGAGAGCATAGCAATTCGAGGTAAACAGCTTCAACTTTTTAAGTATTATTTAGAAAATCGATATCAATGCATAAAAATCGATAAGGTTGTTAGCTCTGAACAAAAAAATACTCATTTTGGCGTGCCTCAAAGAAGTGTATTAGGGCCAACCCTATTTTTGATTTATATCAATGACCTTTGCAATCTTGAACTTAACTCAGGTAAAATAATATCTTACGCAGATGATACCGTGCTACTTTTTTCCGCAAATACAGTTGACAAGGTTTATTTATATACTCAGCAAGGTTTTGATAGAGTTAATAAATGGCTCCAACAAAACATATTAACACTGAATACGGACAAAACCAAATATATTCATTTTTCTATGCGCAGCTCAACCCAGCATATAACCATTCCAGAACTTTATGCACATCAATGTTACTCAGTCACAGAGTCTAAATGTTACTGCCCAGTTATTTCTAATACAAAAACTGTTAAGTACCTTGGGATAATTATAGATTCTACGTTTACATTTAAAAACCACATAAACCACCTATGCAATAGAGTTCGTAAACTAATGTTTGTTTTTAAAAAAAATTCGCTCTTTTGCTGATAATAAGGTAGTAAAACAAGTATATTACGCATTATGTCAGTCAATACTCACCTATTGTATAACCTCTTGGGGTGGAGCAGCTAAAACTACACTACTACCACTGGAACGCGCTCAAAGAGCTGTATTAAAAGTTGCAACATTCCGCCCTATTCTATTCCCATCCCATCTCTTATGCAAATCCTATAATATCCTCTCAGTGCGCCAGTTATTTGTTATGAGCACGTTACTAAAACAGCACTTAAGATTGCCTTATAGAAGAGAGGTCACTGATAAAAGGCGCAAAGATAAAGTAATAGAAACTAACATTAGAATAAGGCATTATTTCATGCATAGATTTTTTACATTTCTCGGCCCTTTTTTGTATAATCAAGTCAATGCAATTTTGTATATATATCCTATATATTAAAAATGGCAGACTGTAAGAAGGTAATTCGAACATGGTTACAAAATTTGTCATACGATGATACAGAGAAGTTGCTGATTGTTTTAAGTTAATTAATATCATAAGTAAATTAATGATAATGTATTTTACCCAAATAACCCTTATTAGCTAGTACGTTATTCATTTTATAAAAGAATCAGAAAATATTTGTTAATGTATCTTTTAGCACATACACCTGAGATACAGGTTTATCCTAGTTCAGGTGCCTGTTATTGTAGACTATTTTTAAGTTAAGACTTATTGGAATAATTTGTACATTTTATCAAAATAAAATAAATTATTATTATTATTATCTAAATTATGCCAGATCAAAAATACTCATAAAGAAGTGAGCCATCTTAACTGCAAGTTTTCTGATACTGTAACCGCCAATTAACTTGCCAAGCGTTGAAATTGTGTCAAACCGTAGTTAGACCTAAATTTAGCAGCGAATGGCTTGCATGCTGATGCTAATTTTGTCAAATTTTGTATACCTAGGTGAAGTTTCAACACGAAGTGTACCCTTCTGGAGGGACGCAAGCGTCCCGTCAGACCCTCGCAATCACGAAGATAGAGGTGTTGGACCGGCTTGTGTGTAGCGACATCAATAAACTACTCAGTCAGTACAAGCTCAAGGATGAACCTGAGAGAAAGAATGCGCATATGGTACGAACAGTTTGTTTCTTTTACTTCTTGTTAAGCTATAGATATAGTTTTGTAAGAGAAATAATGCATTTCGTTCTGATGGTATTGTAAAAGACGACTATGAGAAATATGGTATTACTATCTATTAACGCCGTTAAGAGCCGTGGTAGCTCAGATGGTTAACGCTCGATGTAAATATAACAGAACGCCAGTAACCCCGGGTTCTATACCCACCGGCACCAATAAAATTGTTAATTGCAATTTTAAGTGCTGATTTACGTGCTCGGCGGTGAAGGAAAACATCGTGAGGAAACCTGCATGTCTGTGGAATAAGAAAAAAAAATATTTCGAAGACATGTGAAGTTCGCCAACACGCATTGGGGCAGCGCGGCCGATAGTTCCTTGCCTTAAAACCCTTTCAGAAATGAGGGGAGGCCTGTGCCAAGCAGTGGGACGTATATAGGCTCTCAACTTTTTTTTATCTATTAACGCAAAACGTTATAAACCCAGCCCGGCAACGTGAAACAACGTCAAAATAAGAGACTTACGGGCAAAAAAGAAGTTAAAAAGTTGCCCTTACTGGTGTCAAACAAAGGTAGGAATAAATACTATTAATATAAAATCACCAACTGGATTTACGAAATTAGGTACACTTTTCAAAGTAAAATTAAAGTTACAGCTTATATACGCCCCTCTGCTGCAAACAGGCCTCCTCTAATTTAGGCGTATGGCGGGTATCATACAGCGGACGTTTGCTCGCAACTGACCTCTCCGTCATACACTGCCACAACGTATACGTAAACGTCTAACTTTAAGTAAAGTTCCTTGCGCTTTCATGTTGCAACAAGTGGTAAAATTAAAATTTTTGTACAATACAACTTCAATATAAATAAAATAAAAACATCATCAATATAGTTGAAGTGAATTAAATACGCATTATTGAGGATTTCTCAAAAACTACTAGTCGGATCTTGATCTAATTTATATTTGACCACATAAGAAGCATCAGCTTTCAAAAACAAAATCATATTTCTACAGTTGGTGGTGAAAGCGGTCCACCTGCGTCCCGACCCGGCGTTGAGCGCTCAGGAATGCTGTCTCAAAGTGTCGCTGCTGCCGTTACGGTTTAACCTCGATCAGGACACGCTTGCCTTCCTCGTCGGATTCTTTTCCAAGCTCGGCTCTGACGAATGCGGTGGTAAGTGAAAATATTTGTGATATTTATTGAGATACACAGAAAATAAACAATTTTTTTTTGCCATACCTGCACATTGACCAACCCACTCGATAAACGTAGCATAGTAATACTTGATAGATACTAGCATAAATGGGTCAGCTCTAGAAATAGGTCATTCATTGATTTCTAGTGCTCCGATCATTCAAGTATTGATTCGCCTTACGAACCTGGTTATTCGGGTCGATCGTTCAAATGGATCATTTCGAGTTTCAGTACCTTGATCTGTGAGACGTGCTCGATAATGTTGGTCGTCGGACAAATTACTATTGTCTTAGGTCGTATTTCCTATCAATCGTTTGCTCTGGAACGTTGAAAAAATTGAATTGCAACCATCAGTACCTAGATGTGCCCCGGACCAAATGAACGAATCATTCACAATTGACGCACGGATTACTAGTTAAAATAGCAACTTAATAATACTGTATTTAGTATATTGAGTGACTAGAACAACAGAACTGCAATATAATAGTCATGTATGATTTATCAAGGTCTATAGACCGAAACCTAACCATTAGTTGCACTCTATACTTGTTTGTCATTATTTCTTGTATAAAATAAATGCAAATGTATAAAATATAAATAATGTTACGCGCCTAAGTTGACGTCAGATACCTGGAACTAGCGCCATCTAGTGTCGGGGATCAGAGCGAGGAGGAGGGCTTCCTAGAAAATGTCAACCTTGATTTTCGACCAACAGCGCCATCTAGTATCGAACAGAAGGATTAAGCTTTCTAGAAGCCCCACACTCGAACTTTCTGCGCCTGGTCGGTTGGCGCGCGTATTTACTTGAATATTCTGGATGTTTGGGTGAAAAGGTGTATTTAAAGGCGCTGCAAGATGCGATCGAGGCAGTATTGAATTTGGCGAGACAAGCGAAGCTTCGGAGCGAAATAAAGTGAATCAGTGTGATTAATTATTAGTGTTTTAAGTTTTAATTGGTGTAAAGAAATTTAAAGTGTAAATTTTGTTAATTCAATTGGCAGTTTTTATTGCCACGAACATCAAGCTCGTAACAATAACTTAGTCCGTATAATGCCTATCATTTTGTTGTTATGAAACATAAATGAATAATTTAATAGTAATTTTCAGGGAAATCTATCACCAATAGAATATTTAGTGTGGTAAATTTTCTTCTAAATGGTTTCAAATGATGTGTGTTTCAATCCGATTTAACCAAAATATTATAAATTTAAAAATTATTTGAATTATTGTAACTATTAAATATATAATACTTCTTAAACTCCTATTTCTTATTAGTCTTCAATAATTTTTTTGCTACGTAAAACATTATCAAGACTTTGTTTTTTTTTTTTGTAGAATAAGTGTGACAAACGACCACACAGTCCACCTGATGGTAAGCGGATGCTGTGGCCCATAGACATCTACATTTATCTTCGATTAAGAATCAAAACGCAGATACGTTGTCACCCCTGAGGACTAAGGTGGAATGCCTCGTTTCCAGTAAAAAGGGTCTCCGGATCTCTACACTCACCATGCGAAACAAATCAGTATTAAGCTGGTATTCTGTTAGAGCGTGGTCCTTCCCCGGTCGAACCGACCCATTCGTGTCTCAACCATGATATAGCTGCAGCGTGACTCTACCACACGTAAAAATAAACACAAAATATTTCTATAGTCGGTTATCGTTGGATCTTTATCAACTCGCAACAGTCCACTGCTACACATGTGGCTCGTCCATTGTACGAACAATTTTCCAGAATCGGCACGATTGGCAAGGAAGTTGACAATCGCAGTGCCAGACGCCTCGCATTTTGATGCCGGCCCCCGTCGCCAATCTGGATAGTATAATAAACAGTTATTATTTTACGAGATAATATGCCCCTCAACTATCGGACATTATTAGATCTTTCTGGCCTTTTTTATTGTAGTTTCTTATGACATTTACGGGACAAAACTATATGCTAGATTCTTTTTTTAGCGTAATACGTGGCACCGCTGTAAAGTCTGTTAGAAATTAGAATAAAAAAACAAGCGTGCAGCTCACACGCGACAGGAATGTTCCCTTCAAATGAAATGAAATATAAAATACAAATACTTTAAAAGATTTGTTTAATATTATAATTTAAACTACAAGTTCGGCATAAAGTATTAATTAATAATAAGAAAATTTAATGTTATAGTAAATAATACATATAATATAGGTGTCTAATATATATATATATATATATATATATATATATATATATATATATATATATATATATATATATATATATATATATATATATATATATATATATATATATATATACAATATGTAACGTAATTAACGCACACCCTCAGACACCCCAATTAGTATATTATGTTATAATCATAATACATACACTGAATTTTTAGTTAAACATTTTTATGCATGATTATCAAATTAGTTATACTAATTCCGGAAGAATATTGTGGTCACAGTACAAATCCACGAACGCAAAGACTTTAACATGAATGAAATAAAGTAATTTTTCTTTATTTTTATTGAATGACAGAATTTGTATAATTATAATAATATAATATAATAAATGTGTCAGGATCAATGGGGTCTACTCGGACTGGTTTGGCATCCAAAAAGGTGTCAGACAGGGCTGTGTAGCTTCCCCTTGGCTGTTCAACCTATTTATGGACCGGTGTTTGCAAACTTTGAAAGATGAAGAATGTGGGTTAAGAATGGGCGAGTTAACCGTCAAATGCCTTTTGTATGCTGATGATCAAGTCATATTTGCGTCATCGGCGGCTGAGTTGCAAATGATGGTTACATTAATGAAGTGGGAATTAAAAGAAAGGGGAATGAAAGTGAACGCAAGTAAGACGAAAGTGATGGTTTTTGAAAGAGAAGAAAGCAAAACGGTATGTGAAATAAGAATACTTCAAGTGGATGAGTTTGTGTATTTGGGATGTGTATTTAGCAGGGATAGTAGATATGATAGGGATATAGAACGACGAGTAAATGCAGGGAATAGAGTGAATGGGGCACTACACTCTATTATGAAGAACCAGAATGTGTCAAAACAGGCACGTATGGTAATTCATAATGCTGTGTTAGTCCCTACTTTAATGTATGGTAGTGAAATCTGGGTGTGGCAGAAGAAGCACGAAAGTAGAACAAATGCTGTAGAAATGCGGTCTTTAAGGAATATGCTAGGGTTGAATCTGAATGACAGGGTGAGAAATTGCGTGATAGGAGATAAATGTGGTATGCAAGATGATGTTGTGACCAGGATTAAGAAAGGAATGCTTCGGTGGTTTGGTCACGTAGAAAGAATGAATGAGGAAAGAGTGACAAAGCAAATTTATATGGCAGATGTGAACGGCCGAGTCGGGAAGGGAGGCCCTAGAAAAAAGTTTATCGACCAAATTGGCGATATTTTGAAAATGGGCCACGTTAGAAGTACCCTTAACCGACGAGCATGTATGCGTAGATATATGGATGTAAAGGAGGCGAAGAAGGTATGTCAGGATCGTGCCAAATGGAAGTCCGTAGTCTCTGCCTACCCCTCTGGGTGACAGGCGTGAGTGCTTATGGTTTATGGTATGGTTATTTATTATTGTAATATAATAAAATTATAATAACACAAATAAAACTGCACTTTATTGCCTTAAGTTACGGTCCATTTCAGTTTGTTTTGGGATAAAAAATTACCTATATTAAAAATAATAGGAATCGATTCAGTAAACGATTCTGAACAAACTACTTTCTCAAAGTGCGTTAATTATGTTACGTGTTGTATATATATATATATATATATATGTATATATATATATATATATATATATATATATATATATATATATATATATATATATATATATATATATATATATATATATATATATATATATATATATGTATATATATATATATATTAGACACCTATATTATATTATACTTTTTTCAATACACCTTATATAGTACTCACTAATTACAAAAAGGTTTATAACAATTTTACCTATTACGAAATTGAGGTTTGGCCGTTTATTTCATAGGCACACGACACCTTCGTATCTTGTTGAACAAAACGCGTAAACGACGCCGACTTTTTTCTCGCGAGCATTGAGCTATAATCTATAATGCTTGCTATCTCATTTTCTCCCACATTAAATCTTGTGAATTCATGTGTCTGTCTCTTTTTACTGTCGCTTTTTCGGTTCATAGACTTTCAAATCACAACGATGCTAAAGAAATTTTCACTTCAAAAATCATCAAAATTTGTTAAATACCATTATTTTCATGCGTGTAAAGTTGGATTGGCATAAACTTCAGTTTGTTGGAATTTTACTCATTTTCCATACAGAAGACGAAACAAAGAGTGCAAGCGGTCTATCGACGGATTCTAGCGGATCCCGTCAGACGACGCCCACGCACCGGCCGCCAGTAATGAGCATCGCCAGTCACTTACGGGATCCTCCGCCGACGCCCACTTCCTTGGGCGATGCGGACTCGCTATCGCTTAATGAAACTGGTACTTGCAAATTTAATATTAAGAAAATTTGGATAGCTTATCAAACTTTTTGAACTATTAGAGTATGATAAGCGTAATTTTCACGCATACAACTATGTTGACGTCACTATCTACACACCTTAATTAATTTTCGTAATATAATTTTCATGGTAATTTCTATCCAACTCCATCACAAAAGACTTGAACAAAAACTTTGCTATGTAAAACATTATTAAAACTCAACTTTGTTAATAAGCACAAGATATTCCTATAGTTGGTTATCGTTGGATGTGCACTACATTATAATATCAAATTATCAAGAGTTACTAATAAGTTATGTAAATTACATAAGCGAACATTTTCTAATTTCTCAAGTGATTCGCGATGATGAGCCACTTATGGAGACCTACGAAGCTGAACGCTTGGTCTCTGAGAACTTGATCCAACTGGAGGAGGACTTCCAGAAGCTCGGCATTAATCAGGAGAAACCAACCACCAGGCTTCCAGTGGAAGCGGAGACGGTTGACGATTCGCCTATCTATTTCAGGTAGAGGTTTGTTCTTTATTTTAAAATTAATCAGTACTTTTATAAAAACTCTCCTGTTTTAACTCACTTTTAGATTTATTCAGTAATACTAAGCAAACATATCATGTAGTGTTTACCTTTAAGTGACTTTACATACCCTTTGCATGTAATGTAAATAAATAAATAAAAATAAAATAAAACTCCTCTTGTTCATCAGCCCGTCAAAGTTCACTGCTGGACGTGGACCTCTCCAGTTGTATTAATTTAATTTATTCATCAAGCATCTAAAGCAGTTTGACGATTGAAGAACCAGACACCTACCACCTTTGACACTGCTCCCCGTCGCAGGTCTGGGTGTTTTACGTCTGTCGTTAATGTTACATAACCATCTATTGAAAACCATAATTTTTTATGGAATTTGCCATAGATGTCTTACACCCACATCCCAATATTGAGTGATAGACTGCCTTAAACTGTTAGTAGTATTATAAGTGTCTACAAATTGATGATCAAAATATATCCTGATTTGCTTGTTTTCAGTCGCCTCCAAAAAAAGGAGGAGGTTCTCAATTCTGTATTTTTTTATGTGTGTTACCTTAGATTTTTTTCTAGGTGAACCTATTTTGATGATTTTTTTTGAATGCTGATGCCTCTTCTGTGGTCCCATATAAATTTGATCAACATCTGACCAGTAATTTTTGAGTTATCCTTAATAATGTATAATATTTAATGGACTTCGACTACATTAATGATGTTCTCATTTTATTTATACTAAAGTCGATTGTACAAATTTTTTAATTTTACCACTTGTTTCATACATCCTGACAGGGTCGCCATGTAATGTAGGAAAGGTGTCAATAAAGGAAGAGACGTGTTACTCTGTTTAAGACTCATTATTAGGGCCCGGATTAATATGTAAATCCATATTTTTAATTGAAATGGTTTTTGTTCTTGAATATGTTTTCTACATAAATTATGATATTTTGATCAAGAAAATGCAATTTCTATTTTCCATATTTTTCCATATTTCAAGTATAAATCCATATTCCACAAGAAATTAAATAAATTTATCCATATCTTCATTATTTTATGTTAGGTTGATGAGAAGGTCTGTGAAATGACTAAAAATTAGTTTTAGATGACGAAAATGCCAGCAAATCCTTTTTATTGGCGTGTGAAGAACTTCTTTAATGCAACCACCAAACGTCAGTAAAGCTTTTTAATGATGCAATGAGAGTTTTGTGGCCTTATGGAGTTAAACATGACCAAGTTGTCTTGCTACTTAGTGATGCTGCTCCTTGTATGGTAAAAGCTGTAGATTCCCTACAAGTTTTGTATCCAAAAATTATTCATATGAAGTGCTTGGCTCATGGTATGAATAGATTTGCTGAATGAATAAGGTCTCAGTTTAAAAAGGCTGACAGTTTAGTATGAAACGTAAAGAAAAAGTTTTTGAAAGCAGCAAGCAGGATCTTAAAATTTAAAGAGTTGGTATCCCGACATTTCTTTACCGCTAGAGCCAGTGCTGAACCGCTGGGGAACTTAGCTGAGAGCAAATGAATACTATGCCCAGTATTACACTGAAATCAAAATGATTATCTTTGAATTGGAGAATAAAGCTGCTGATATTTCAATCTCAAAAGAACTTCTCCAAGATTACCCTACGTAACTATTTGCTTTATGTACATAAACACTAATTATTGCTTTTTATCATACCATATAAAGGCACTCGAAAATTCTTCCACTTCTCTAAATGATAATTTGATGACTATCGAAAATATTTTTAGAATCAGAAGGTCCCGTTGCTGAAGTAGCGAGGCAAAAATTACTCTATGTACTGAAAAAAAAACAAAGGATTTCCACACAGCATGCTGTTGATTTTCTTTAGGAAAGGATCCTAAAGAAAATCAACAGCATGCTGTGTGGAACATTAGAAGGCACCATAGATGTGCCCTACTCACTTGCAGAATTATGCAAATTTAAATAAGCTCCAATCACATCCTATGATGAAAAATCATTCAGCTAGAATAAAGCATTATTTCGTCCAAACAGAAAATTTAAGGAAACACGTAATTATATACTGTAATTTAAATAATAATGAACCTAAGCTAAGTAAAATCGTATTTTTTTTGTTTTTTCTTAATAGGAAATCGTTTTAATGTACAATGTCGTTATCTTTTATTACACATATTTTTTCCATATTTTAGGATTTTAAGTCCATATTAAATGTACATATTTTGATATTATATATACATATTAATCCGGGCCCTACTCATTATACTACCCAATTCTAAACTAAAGACTAATCTTAATGGTCTTTGGGGCTACACTACATCACACTACGACGCACAAGTATTATAAGCTACATCTTTATATTCAGCAGCCTCTTTTCAAATTATCACATGACACTTTATTTGTGCGTCGCTGCCGTGGCCTTCATACTTTCTTTTTAGGGTTCCGTAGTCAACTAGGAACCCTTATAGTTTCGCCATGTCTGTCTGTCCGTCTGTCCGTCCTTTTTTAATCTCTGTGACCGTTAGCACTAGAAAGCTGAAATTTGGTACCAATATGTGTATCAATCTCGCCGACAAAGTGGTAAAATAAAAATTGGAAAAAATGTTTTATTAGGGTAGCCCCCCCATATGTAAAGTGGGAAGTGATTTTTTTTTGATTTCAACCCTAACGTGTGATATATTTTTGGAAAGGTATTTAAAAATGAATAGGGGTTTACTAAAATCATTTTTTGATAATGTCAATAATTTCGGAAATAATCGCTCCAAAAGTAAAAAACAATGTGCCCCCCCCCCCCCTCTAACTTTTGAACCAGAAGTTTAGAAAATATGAAAAAAATCTGAAAAGTAGAACTTTATAAGGACTTTCTAGGAAAATCATTTTGAACTTGGATGGAAACAACAGTACCCACTACCGGGAGCAGTTGCAGGAGCGCGGAGCGCTGCTGGAGCGCGAACATAATGGATACCCAACTTTGAACTCATAAGTGGGAACACTTATTGTGACGGACGGGAAACTACGGAACCCTACACTGAGCGTGGCCCGACACGCTTTTGGCCGGTTATTTACGGTTATCTTATTGCGCATATCGTACCTATCTTCAATTTGCAAATAAACAGAATCATTGGAAAAACATAATTCCACGTTATTATTCATGGTCTTTTTTTTCTCACTTTACTTCGACAGACGCGTAGTGTTCTCGCCTGAGGTGCCGATCCGGCTGGACTACGTGGGCAAGCGCGTTGACCTATCGGCCGGGCCTGTTGCCGGCCTGCTCATGGGCCTCGGACAACTCAACTGTTCCGAGCTCACTCTCAAGAGGCTCGACTACAAGTAAGCTTTGTTCCATGTTACCATTTTTACTGATTTCGATTACTTCATTTTCACACGTGGCAGAACCATGCTGCAGTTATATTAGTAGTGTAGTTGTAGCACGAATGGGTCGGCTCGACTGTGGAAGGACCACGCTCTCACAGAATACCAGCGTAAAATAGTAGCTTAATGCTGCTGTGTTTCGTATGGTGAGTGTAGCGAACGGGTGACAACGCATCTGCATTTTGATTCGTAATCGAGGATAGATGTAGATGTCTATGGGCCGCAGCAACCACTTACCATCGGGTGGACTCTGAGCTCGTTTGTCATCCTATCCCATAAAAAAATATACCTAAAATAGGAATTTGATAGTGAATCCAGCCAACATCTATTATTTTAACTTCTAGTACTCAGTCATGAAAAGCGAGTTCTTTCGATGGCTCTGATATAATAATGTTACGAACTTGGGGTTCGAGACAGTTATAAATTGCTAGTGAATTATCACAATTGACACTTTAATTACACTAATTACAACTTAAAACCATACTAATAACAAAACACAATTGTACTACTGATTACTGTAGTTCGCTGTTTTTTTTTTTGCTTTGAAATATTCGCTTGTATTGCCAATTCAATGCTTCCTCGGGTCGCGGTCTATACCGGCCTTATATAGGGCCTTAAGGGCCGCCTCCAAGAGCGAGAGAATCGCGGCAATATTATCGACGTGCCACGTATTTCTATACACTCTCTTAGAACGTGTCTACACACGGCGATGTTATCGCGGCGATGCGACGAGTGGCTGAGTGCGAGCGAAACGTCATCGTATCGCCGCACGCTCGCCACAGAACGTGGCGCTCTCGCAACTGTCAAAGTAAGGGTCCGGCCCGCGTCACTTCTGCGTTACCTGTCTTTCTGTTAAAAGTCGTCGCGGACATTCAGCGATTCCGTTACGAGACGCGACGATACGCTGGCGGAATAATCGCTCGTTCGTGGAGACTACCCGACGATAGAAGCGCGGACTCGTCGCAATTCTCTCGCCCGTGGAGGCGGCCCCTTAGCCTCTCAACTGCGGACGTCTAACCCTTGGACACGAAAATATCTCCGTTGACTGCGGGTGTCCAAGTACTGGACATTTTTTACCCGCTCTTTTAATGTCGAAATAAAGCATTACGCACTATGTCTAACTCATTCTACCATATGTCGATGTGTACAGGATAAAAAAGGTTACCATAAAAACCCCACAGCTTACACTTTAGTAGGATTTTTTATGTATACCATTTAAAAACGTCGTCCGTGCCTTGAGTCAGCCATCAGTGTGTCTGACGCGCGCTAACAACAAAGTTGTTAGCAATTATTTTGTACTAATTTATATTAATTGTGTGGTGAATTGTGTTAAAACAATGCCTGGGTAAGCAACCTCCTTATTTGTAATCTCGTTTTCTGTTTTATTTCATTAAGTACGTGTAAAATTGTTTTTTAATTTGTATGAAGCAAACCGCTATCTTAGAACTAACATGCTGGTTGCGGAAATTTGACTTGAAATGTACGTAAAATTTTAGTGTTGACTGTCAGTTTTGTATCAAAATATGTGCAATTGTTAATCATTTACAGTTTTAGTACATCAAAATGAGGATAAAGTGCAATATTTTCAAAATTTCAATGTAAATACGCAATAGGTGCAATAGTGTCCATTTATGAGACGTCCGCAGTAGTGAATTCTAGTTCTCTGTTTTGCGGGTGGCGAAAAAAGGAACTAAAGTTTGCCATACTGCATCAAGTTCAAATTCGGTTGAATTGTTAGCGCGTCTAGCGCCCTCGAGCAGACAAACGGAGCTTGGTTGATTCCAATCTCATTCGATGAT
This sequence comes from Parnassius smintheus behrii, assembly GCA_036936625.1. NCBI lineage: Eukaryota > Metazoa > Arthropoda > Insecta > Lepidoptera > Papilionidae > Parnassius > Parnassius smintheus. The sequence continues at coordinate 34,457,685 of JAUPFT010000012.1, read as the reverse complement.
TTATGCAAAAATTAGATGTGGCATTTGGATATGCCATTTTTTAAACAATTTATTAAAACAGAAAAGTAGAAAGTATATACATAATTATGCTTTTTAATATTTTTATTTTATTATTTGATTTTTTTTTTATTCTAATATAAACAGGTTGTGGTTTTTAAGGTCACCTCAGACACATGTTTTTATATTGGTTTTTTTAATGTACATTTAATCTGTCTACACTTTGCAAAATTTATTAATCAAAAAGAATTTAAAAAAATTAATTCTTTTTGATTTACTTTTTACTTACGTTTCAGTTTTGCAAATCGTGTAACGTTGCGTTATGTTTCAACCTAGAGCAAGATTGCTTATACCTACAGTACCACTGTAGGTATCAGCAATCGTAAATTGAAAATGAAATTCGTAAATAAATAGTACTGTAGATACAGTAAATCCAACAAGTACCAGGAACCTTTTAATGAAATGAGTACCCATGTAATATATTTATTCAATTTTATACTTATGTCCATCCATCCATTTAGTTTTTATTATTGCCTAGCTATAATTTGTTCAGCTGATTATTTCAGACTATCATCGTTGAAATAGTGTTACGAGCTTGAGGTTCGTGACAATAAAAATTGCCGATAGAATTACCTAAATTAACACTTTAATTTAATTTATACAAATTAAAGTTAAAAACACTAATAATTAAACACACTCATTCACTTAATTCCGCTCCGAAGCTTCGCTTGTGTCGCCGAGTTCAACTCTGCCCCGATCGCATCTTGCAGCGCCTATTTATTTAAATTAGCAAAGAAACATCCCGAATATTCAGGTAAATGCGCGCAAAGGGACGAGTGTGCGAGTATAGACTTTCCAGAAACTTGGCGCTGTCGGTTGAGAGATTTGTGATGTCATTTTCTGCAAAGCTCCCCTCGCTCTCGTTCCTGACACAAAGATGGCGCTAGTTGACTTATTCACACAACACTGCCCCCTCCTAAGACATGCTCGTCCCGAGCATTATCGGTCCCATAATAACGCGCCAAGCGATCCACATGGACGATCTTGGGAGTCCCTCTTGCGCCTTTCTGTATCCGGTAGGTCACATCGTTGATCCTGGTTACAATCCGGTACGGGCCATCCCATTTAGCTTGAAGCTTAGGAGATTTCCCTTTGCTGCGGACTGGATTGTGCAACCACACTAATGAACCTTCGTTAAACCCTTTATTGTTCATTTTGCGGTCATACCGGGTTTTCATTTTCTCAGACATTTGCTGGCCCGATTGTCTGACGTGCTCATAAATGTCATTCATTTTGTTCCGCAAGTCATTTGCATAATCGGTTATACTGCGTGGGGCATCAGGTGGTATCCCGGTGATCAGGTCTGCAGGCAGCCGTAATTCTCTTCCAAAGTTTGCGAAAGCTGGTGTCACTGCTGTACTTTCGTGAACAGAACTTCGATATGACAACAAAAACGGTTGTATGTGCTTGTCCCAATCTCATTGCCGATTGTCTACAACTTTTGCTAGGTACCTCTCCAATGTCTGATTAAATCGTTCCACCATTCCATAAGATTGCGGGTGATAAGAAGTCGTTCTTGTTTTATGAGTACCCATAACTCGGCAAGTTTCCTGGAATATTTGAGACTCAAAATTCCTTCCTTGATCGCTGTGAATCTCTAAAGGTACTCCAAAACGACAGAAGACTTCATGAACTAGTTTATCTGCAACTGTTGAAGCTTCTTGATTTGGAATGGCGAAGACTTCTGGCCACTTAGTGAAGTAATCCATCACAATCATGAAATACTTGTTACCGCTTTCACTCTCCGGAAACGGCCCCGCCACGTCAATGGCTATTCTCTCCCATGGTGCACCAACATTGTACAACTTCAATGCACCTCTACTACGAGTCTGAGGTCCCTTTACAGCCGCACAACTTGTACATTTGCGACACCAGTCCTCGACATCGTTTCGGCAGTGGACCCAGTAAAACCGTTCTCGGATCTTCAGTAGAGTTCGTTTAACTCCCAGATGGCCTCCTGAATAATCATTATGGTACAGCTGTAGAACATCCGGTACTTTAGCTTTAGGGACAACCATTTGTAAATGACAGCTGTCTCCCCGAACATTTTCCCATTTACGGCACAGAACTCCATCCTGAAGCAGCAAGCTGTCCCACTGGGCCCAATAGCTTTTAGTGGTCGAACTCATCGCTGAGACGTCGCTCCACTTGGGCTTGGGAGCACTGGCCTTCATCCATTCCAGGATCGGTGTACGAGCAAGTACATGATATTTCAACAGTTTAGAAAATAATGCTGATATCGCGCCTGCGCGCGCGACACGTTCACTATAATTACATTTTTTATTCATAAGTATTTTGAGTACAATAAACGCTCTCTACGGAAACGGACACAGTTTTAATTACCACATCCCGTAACGTAGAAGATACTACCTACATTAATATACTACATATCAATTATATGTAGAGGGTCACAATTCACAAAATACCCCCTACATTTTGGTCCTTCGAGCTTTCGACGTGAACTAAGACTTGCATATTACGTCTACAATAGTTCAACAGTAAAGTGTATTTGAAAAAAAAAAAAAGAGTAATTCGTGATTCTATCTGTAGTGTCACTTTGGTTGCTGGCCTCCCACAAGCGGGTCTCACCAGCTTGATTGAGGTGCATACTACGGTAAGAGTCGCAGTCACACGTATCTGAAACCAACTATTTACAACATCGTTCTTAAACCATGGAGAACCTACTTCAACAACAGAGAACAATCATTGAATCTATCCTTAAAATTGAGGCTAACTTCAAAAAGGATTCTGATTCACGTAAGTCAGGAACATACATACAGAAAAGGTTGGATGCTTTGAATGCTCAATGGGAGGTGTTCAACATGAATCATGGTGTTCTAAAAAAAACAGACAGTGACTTGGATGACGACTATTTCATCAATGATACCTACACCACCACAAAGAAGCGGTACGAAGCGATTCGTGACATGCTGGCGAACTACGAGGTGAAAACTGCGGAAACTGGAGTACCATCAAGGTCTGATGAGTTCATTAGCCAACAACGCACTAATTTCCGGGCGCTCTCTAGGGTGATTAAAAACATCAACACCAAAGAGTTGACAGAAAAGTGGGAAATTTGTGACAAACTGAATTCGCTGCAGTCTCGCTGGAAACTGATCGACGAACTCCACTGGCAAATCGATAACCTGACTTCTGGCGGTGATGTAGGCTACGAAGAAGAGTTTTCTGCATACGAAACCTTGTACGAAACTACAAAAAGGGATTTGAATCGTAAGCTTAACTCAGTATCTCAACAGCATCAGCAAGTGCCTGCAATTGAGATTCCTTCTTTTTCTGGTAATTATACCCAGTGGCCTACATTCATGGACCTCTACTGTGAAGCCATCCACAACAATGTCATGTTGACAAAAACGCAAAAGATGCAGCACCTCAAGGGCAAACTTAAAGGCGAGGCGGAGCGCATCGTACAGCATCTTACAGTATCAGCTGATAATTACGACACCTGTTGGGAGATACTCACCCATAGGTACAACAACCGACAACTTTTGTTTACAAAACATATACAAACCCTTATGGGACAAACGGCGTTGCAAACACAGAATGCATACGAACTGAAGAAGCTACATGACACAAGTGTCGAGACCATACATGCTATTCACAATCTGGGCATCGACACAACGACTTGGGATCCGATCCTGGTGCACATTCTCACTGGCAAATTGGACTCCGACACGTATGCAGCCTACATGGAGATCAGAAAGGCTCCGAGAGAGCTACCTTCCTTGGATGAGCTGATAAACTTCTTGGAAAACAAGTTTACTGCGCTTGAACCTGTTCAAAAGAAGAGACAGACACCTAACAAGTCAAACAATTCGACCAACAAGGAGGCAACAGCTCAATTTAAGAAGGACTTTAACAACACCAACAGGCGTAGTTTTCTTCGAGCATATCATACAAGCACAGACAAAAATTGCCCGCTGTGTAAAAACAATCATATTTTACACTACTGCAAGTCGTTTCAAGACATGTCACCGGAAGACAAAATGAGGTCAATTTCGCAACTACATATTTGTCGCAATTGCCTGTACTTACACAACGACAATAAATGCAACTCCAACAAAAGATGCCGCGTGTGCAAAGAAGCACACCACACAACATTGCACGATATTTACCGCAAAGTTGAAATCGCGGTCTCAAATAACGTTATACCTAGCAACAAGCCACATACGTCACAGCAAAAGGCAAACCACGTGTCTGGAAATTATAACGAAGTCCTACTAGCGACCGTTCAATTAAAGGTGATGGCAGCTGATGGATCGACTGTTCAATTGCGATGCCTTCTCGACCAAGGATCACAGATAAATCTAATAACTGAAGATGCTGCGCAACGGCTGGGACTGCAAAGACAAAATCGAAACGCCACAGTCTCAGGCATAGGGACGTCAGCACATCATAGCAACGGAACCGTACGGTTAGACTGTGAGTCTTTGTACGGAGGCCATTCATTTACAATCGAAGCCATGGTAATGGCCAACATGCTCAGCAACCTGCCTAATTACACCTTCGAAAAACAAGACTGGCCACATATTCAGAACATACAACTGGCGGATCCCGACTTCAACATCTCGAGACCAGTGGACGTTCTGTTAGACGCTGGAGTGTATGCTGACATAGTAATGAGTGGTATGCTACGAGGACCCTCACACGCACCCATGGCTCAACAGACAAAAGTGGGCTGGGTACTGCTGGGCAATATCAAAACCTTCAACTGCCACGTGCTCATTAATCTTGACGATGTATCTCGATTTTGGGAGATGGAGGAGATAACCGAAACCAATCACAATCTAACATCAGAGGAAGAATACTGTGAATCTATTTATTCAACCACAACAACAAGAAAAGAAGACGGACGATATGCAGTCAGACTTCCAATGAAAATAAACTACGAACAAACCTTGGGCACTTCTAAGCCACAGGCAATCGCACAATTTCGGCAGTTAGAAAAACGATTGGCCAAACAGGAAACATTTTCTACGTCATACAAGAAGTTTATTGACGAATATCTACAACTCGGCCACATGAAGCTATGCACTGAACACCATAAACCAAGCTACTTCTTACCTCATCACGGCGTACAAAAGCTGGACTCAACAACTACAAAATTGCGCGTAGTCTTTAATGCCTCTGCCAAGACAAGTACAGGACAAAGCTTGAACGATCTCATGGAGTGCGGGCCTAACCTCCAACAAGACCTACAATCTATGATTCTACGTTGGCGAGCCTTTCAATACGTCTACACTGCAGACATTGAGAAGTTTTACCGTCAAGTACTGATACACGATGAAGATCAACACCTGCAAAAAATTGTATGGCGTGACTCTGCTACAGATCTCATCAAAGAATACCAACTGTGCACTGTAACATATGGTACCAAAGCTGCACCATTTTTGGCAATGCGCACCATAATACAACTCGTAATGGACGATGGACACCGCTATCCTCTCGCGGCAGAGATCCTTACTCACCAGCTGTATGTGGATGACCTACTTGGTGGCAGCAACGACATGTTAGAAGCACAAGACGCTCTAAACCAATTGATTGACCTGTTAAAAGGCGGTGGGTTCAATCTTCGCAAATGGGCTAGTAACCACCCCAGATTGCTTCAACCTTTACCTGAACATCTCATAAGCCAGAATATGTTTGACTTCAAGGACGCAGAGAGTAACAAAACACTCGGCTTAACCTGGAATCCGCACACTGATCAGTTTACATTCAAGGCGCCACTTAGTAACACACGTGACGTCACAACGAAGCGGACATTGCTCTCTGATCTATCAAAATTATATGACCCACTTGGTTGGCTGTCTCCGGTAACAATGAAGGCAAAACTCATATTTCAACAAGCTTGGCTTGCTTCAACAAATTGGGATGAACCTCTTCCGGAAGACATACAACAAGAGTGGACAACCTTTCAACAAGAATTGCCCACTATCAATACCATCGCTTTACAACGCTGGATTGGTAACACTAAACAACCCATCGAGTTACACGGATTCAGTGACGCCTCCGAGAAAGCCTACGGCTGCGTTATCTACTGTAAATCTATTAGTGAAGAAGGGCAACAATTTATCACGCTGGTGGCGGGAAAAACTAAGCTCGCACCATTAAGAAAACCCCCGTCTTTACCACGGCTTGAACTATGCGGTGCCCTACTACTGTCTCGACTTATGAAAAAGGTCATAGAGTCAATAAACTCACAGATTGTAACAATACACGGTTGGACAGATTCTATGATCGTAATGGGTTGGTTACAAGGGGGGCCTTCAAGATGGACTACATTTGTGGCTAATCGCGTAACACAGATCACTGTCATCATGCCATCGGGATGCTGGAGGCACGTCAAGTCTGAATATAACCCAGCAGATTGTGCCAGCAGAGGCCTAACTCCACTACAACTGGCGAATCATCATTTATGGTGGGGACCTATTTGGCTAAAGGACAACGATCTCCCACTTCAAGACCAATTCCACACAACTGTTGAAGAGAAAAAGGTCAAACAAGTTTGCGTGTCACAAAGGTCGATGCCATTAATCGGAGAACTTTTAAACAAACACAGCTGTATGGCACGCGTAACTCGAATCCTAAGTTGGATACTTCGGTTCATAAACAATGCACGTGACGTCAACAATGCCATGCGGTCATCGTACTTAGCAACGAGTGACCTGCAGAACGCACATAATGCAATTATCAAGGCTATACAAACTAATCATTTCGCCGACGACATTGCACAACTCAATAAACATCATAAAGTGCGAATAACAAGCAGTATTTTAAACTTAAATCCATTCCTGGACAAACACGAAATCTTACGTGTAGGAGGACGTCTGGAAAATGCCAACTTAAGTCAAGAACAAAAACATCCAATTATCGTACCTTACAATGACAGGTTAACGGAGTTACTGATCGACCAAGCGCACAAGAGGACCCTGCATGGTGGAGCCAGACTAACTCTATCATATCTACGCAACAGATATTGGATTATCAGCGGTTTGAGAGCAGTGAAAAAACGACTTATACGGTGCATCACGTGTCATCGCTTCAAAACTATCAACAACAACCAACTTATGGGTGATTTACCTCCTCCACGCGTCACACCATCAAGGCCTTTCACACACACCGGTGTAGATTTCACTGGGCATGTGGAGGTAAAGGCTAACAAGGGCAGAGGAATAAAGACAATGAAGGCCTACGTAGCTGTATTTGTGTGTCTGTGCACAAAAGCTCTTCACCTCGAACTTGTCCCCGATCTCAGCACAGTGGCTTTTCTGAACGCCTTGAAACGAATGTGTGCCCGCCGAGGAAAGCCTCGTCACATCTACAGCGACAACGGCACCAACTTCGTGGGCGCAGCAAGAGCATTGGAAAAACAACGAAAGGAGGCATTACAATGCTACATAAACAATGACGTCATAACTAACATATCAGAGTGGGGCATTGAATGGCATTTTAACGCTCCTTCCTGGCCTACTGCTGGTGGACTCTACGAAGCTGCAGTAAAAAGCCTGAAACATCACCTCAAACGAGTACTTGGGGATCAAAAACTTACGTTCGAGGAATTTTCTACACTGTTGGCGCAGATTGAAGGATGTCTCAACTCTCGCCCCTTGGTGGCGTTGTCAGAGAATATCGAAGACCTTGACTGCTTGACACCAGCTCACTTCCTAATCGGCGAGCCTTCTCTAGAATCACCACTATCCGCTGAGGGTAATGACATGACCTTCTCTACAAGATGGCAACTTACGGAGAAAATGTACAAGGACTTCTGGAGAAGGTGGTCTACTGACTATCTTCAAACTCTACAAACTCGAAGCAAATGGCACTTCCCTACTAAAAACTTAGAAGTTGGGGACGTCGTTATCGTCAGAGAAGACAACATTCCTCCTGCCAAATGGATCCTGGGACGGGTGTTGGAGACTCACCCAGGTGCGGACGGCCGGGTACGAGTCGTCACACTGAAAACTAAAACAAGTAATATGAAGCGACCGATTACAAAATTGTCACGCCTTCCGTTGGATCCGTCATCTTATACAACTGCATCTTCTGACGTTGACACTACGAAGCCTGCAATAAATACGCAAAGAAAACGAAGAAACAACAACGGCAAAAAACACTTCAACAACCTTTTTTGTACGTTACTACTTATATTTTCGATGTGTGTTGGACCTACTACGCAACAAATGATCAACATAACAAGGCTTAGCAGTTCAAGAGTCGTTTATTTTGACAAGGTGTCTGATGTGCAGATTATTCAAGATACGTGGAAAAAGGTTGTATACTACAACATGACGACATATTGGCGGAGTTTGGACAACATACAAAACTATGTCAACCATTTGAACACATTATGCAAGAATGAAGCAGCCTATCTTACAATTTCATCCCAGTTTCAACACGAACTTAACGAAATTCAACACTATAACGATATCTTACGATCAGAACATGGACCGTCTCGAAGAAGAAGAGGACTAGTGAATGGAATAGGATACCTAGCAAACTCCCTTTTTGGTACTCTGGATGAGAGATTTGCCAATCAGTACGTGAAGGATATCAACATAATCCAGTCAAACGAAAATCATCTATTGAATCTCTACAAAAATCACACATCGATCATCGAAAGTGAATATAATCTTCTAAAAAGAAACGAGGAAGTAATGAACACACAATTTCGTATCATCGACAATCATCTCGCTGAAACGGAAAAACGCATACAACTCAGCCATGACAATGCTATGTACATAACAGCTACCGCTCTGGCCGTGAACTTGATCATTTCAAACATACGACAAATACAACAGCAACTCCTAGACCTAGTAACTGACGTGAAGGACGGGAGAGTTGACACCCATCTCATCAAGCCCAACCAATTTGAAGATCAGCTCAACATCATCTCCGGTCATTTACCAAGCGAGTTATCGCTACCCTGTGTGAACACACGCCATTGCACGCGAAGCCTATACAAGCTGGCGCGAGTGCACGTGCGCTTAACAAGTGCATACATAATATTCGAAGTGAAGCTACCGCTAATAAACAACGAACAATATGAACTTAACCACATCATTCCTATTCCGCAAATAACTGGACACACAGAGAAAACTATAGTACTCACATCTGAATACCTTGCTGTAAACCTAAAAGGGGACATGATAATACCCTTAGAAAACCGAGATGTATCATCATGCTTAAATCTGCAAGAAAACAAAATGTTATGTGCTATCAATCAACCTATTTACAACATTAAGGTAGCCGATACATTATGTGAAGCGCAAATATTAAACAATGGCGACTCATCAACATGCCGCACAAGAGTATTGGATTGCAACGACAGGTGGGTGCGGTTACACAATCGTGGCGCGTGGCTGTTCTCCTGTTGCGAAGACTGCACGATGCGCATTTTCTGCCCAGCTGGAGTGACGTCACAGCACTTACACGGCACGGGGATTATGTTACTCGGACTTGGGTGTATGCTCAAGGGAGAAAGCTTCATCATTCATGCTCGCAACGACTATCACAGCGAGTTGAAACTAACAGGCAGTGAAGAAAGAATGTACATGCGTGAATCAAGCCTGAACCACATACTGACAGACTTTAATCATACATTTGGACCTGAAGATCATAAAGACGCCTTACAAGAGCTGAAAAACAACATTGATAAGGTCAAGGAACAGCAACAAACACTGAGTGTACAATCACTCACACATGACACACACAACTATGTGTTGTACACCGTAGTCGGATTTATTATTGTAGCCTTCATTGCATGGGGGACATTCCGGCTGAAAAGAAGACGTCAAGGCTGCAGCGTGAATCTTCGCGACAAGCCAGACCCCAACAATGTCGAGCAGCCAACCCAAGGACATTCATCGGAGCATGGGGTCTCGGACATCGATAGTGTGGATGCGGTGATCGCTACGGCTGCCCGTAAACTCAATAGGGGTTCATCGCCTTAAACTTTCTTCTTGTTTATAAAATTGGCAAGATGTACGAGCAAGTACATGATATTTCAACAGTTTAGAAAATAATGCTGATATCGCGCCTGCGCGCGCGACACGTTCACTATAATTACATTTTTTATTCATAAGTATTTTGAGTACAATAAACGCTCTCTACGGAAACGGACACAGTTTTAATTACCACATCCCGTAACGTAGAAGATACTACCTACATTAATATACTACATATCAATTATATGTAGAGGGTCACAATTCACAAAATACCCCCTACATTGATTGATTGATTGCTTGATGTCCGGATCTTCCTGCTGTGCACGTTGTAAGCTGTCCTTCCACTCGTTGCTGAGGTGGTCTGCCCTGAGCATCCTCACGGATACCACTTCCTTACTCTTTTGCCTAATACAATGTTTGCAATCTTCAGGACAAGGTCTTCTTGACAATGCATCTGCGTTGCCATGAGATTTCCCGTTGCGATGTTCGATCTCAAAGTCGTATTCCTGCAGTAGTTCAATCCACCTCGCAACTTGTCCTTCTGGATTTTTAAACTGCAATAGCCATTTTAGTGCAGCATGGTCAGTTCGTAAGTGAAATTTTCGCCCCAGAAGATATTTGCTAAAATGCTGCAACGACTTTACCACAGCTAGCAATTCGCGTCTTGTGACACAGTAGTTCCTTTCCGGTTTTGACAACGACTTGCTGAAGTACGCTATCACGACCTCTTGGTCGCCATTACGTTGAGACAACACACCGCCAAGTCCTATATCACTTGCGTCTGTATCAACTATAAATTCTTTGCTTGCATCAGGGTATCCCAAAATAGGTGTTTTGCACAGACGGTCCTTGAGCTCCTGGAATGCGATATTGCAACTTTCATCCCAGCAGAAATGTCGCTTCTCCTCGGTTAGCTTGTGCAGAGGTTTGGCTATATCTGCAAAGTTCCTCACAAATCGCCGTCCAGCACAAACCCAAAAATGCTCTAACCTGCGTCTTGTCTTTTGGAACCGGCCAATCCTTGACAGCTGCGATTTTCTTCGGATCCGTGCGGATACCTTCTTCCGACACTACATACCCCAAAAAGTTGAATTGCCGTTTGAATAGTGAACATTTCTTCGGACTCAGCTTGAGATTGGCACTCTGAATCTTCATGAGCACGCGTCCCAGGTTTTCAAGGTGCTCCTCAAACGTACGACCCACGATGATGATGTCATCCAAGTAGACCAGACAGGCATCGCCAATTAGCCCGGTAAGTACAAGTTCCATCAGCCTTTCAAACGTTGCTGGAGCATTGCACAACCCAAACGGCATTACTTTGAATTGCCACAGACCCTTTCCCGTCGAGAACGCAGTTTTCTCCTTGTCCTTAGGGTCAATTTCAACTTGCCAGTAGCCACTTTTTAGATCCAGCGTGCTAAACCATTTTACTCCTGTAAGCATGTCCAGCGTGTCATCAATTCTTGGCAAGGGGTAGCTGTCCTTCTTTGTAACGTCGTTCAGACGGCGGTAATCAACACAGAACCGCATGCTGCCATCCTTCTTCTTTACCAGCACCACGGGTGAACACCATGGACTAGATGAAGGTTCAATAACACCATCCTTCACCATTCCCTCAATCATGGTTTCCACTTCCTTTTCACGTGCTACCGGCAATCTTCTTGGCCGCTGACGGATAGGCAATTCCTCTCCTGTGTTTATTTTGTGTTGAACTAAGCCAGTCTTTCCTATGTCAGCATCGTTTGACGAGAATACATCGGCGTACTTGAGTAACAACTTCTTCGCCTTGACCAATTCGTTCGGGGAGAGAACACTGCGACAGTCTTCCAAAAGTGTGGTCACTCTCGTTTCTGAATCCTTGCTGGGGGTCCCACTCGATATATATTGGCACCGACGTAACCAATCCACTTCCTCACAAGTGCCAACCAGTGTGCCTTTTTCTATAATCTGTTTCCGATCGCAAAGGTTCAGCACACGTACTCCTGAGATGTCAGTGGTCCTGACCAAGGTTCGAGCTACTTATCCATGGAAGGTCATTGTTTACCCTTTCCACAAGTACACAACGGTGAGCTTGCCCAGCGTTTCGGGGAAGACTAACCGGAACAATCGTTTCCGATCTCGGCGGAAGAACAATCTTCTTAATGCTGTACACATTCCCTGGTAACGCACCTTCCATAAAAAGTTCCTCCTGTCCACATTTCAAAACACCTTGCTTAACGTCGATCTCACAACAATTATTCCTCATAAAGTCTAGGCCTAGGATGCAGTCGTCCATTATATCAGCCACGATGACATTATGCAGGTAGATCACGTTGCCAAGCTTCAACTCCATCTCCCTCTCTCCACGGACGGGTATACGCTGACCGGTGGCTGTTACCAAATTAATGCGTTCTCGGTTGTATGCGGGGTCCCCAAGGAAATGACTTATAAGTTGGGAACTAACAACCGTACGAGAGGCTCCAGTGTCTATGGTCAGCTTACACGGCATTCCGTTGATCTCGCCCTTTATGATTAGGCTGTTCCCATCATGGGTTTGTGAGATCGAGATCCTTGGGGCTCTTTTAACATCAGCCAGCACCCGCCCCGCAGTTCTGGCTTTTACTCGTTTCCCTGCTGCTGCTGGGCGGTGCTGTTGGCCGCACTACCCTCCTGAGATCGTTCACCTTCCCTTTCTAGGGTTCGCTTAGGGCAGCTGGATCGAAGGTGGCCCTTTTCCCCACAGCCATAGCACCTAGGGCTGTATCCTTTGTTGCGGTCGCGAACTGTAGCTGCTGCAACCTCCCTGACGCGATGGGAACGATGATCCTGCCGCACGGCTTCCACTTCCAGTGCATGGGCCAAGGCGTCCTTAAGCGTCTCGTGGTGCCCGAGCCTCACAGCAGCTCTGACTTCCAGGTCGCGGATGCCGTCGATGAATGTCTGCACCAGGTTCCCTTCAATGAGCGCAGGTACAGACCGGTATGCTTTTCGCACCAGCTTCTCCACTTCTAGAGACCACTGCTGCAGGTTTTCGTTGATGCGCTGCACACGATCTTTAAGCTGCGCACGAAAGACGTGTTCCAGGTGAGCGTCGCCATATCTCGCCTCCAATGCTTCAAGGAGTTGCTCATAAGTCACTTCCTCACCGAGAGCTTCCAGAACTGTTAAGGCCTGGTCGCGCAGGCCTAGTGTGAGAGCAGTCATGGCCTGACTTTTATTCCAGCCGTTCGCCTTCATAACAGCCTCGAACTGGATTTTGTAGGCTGACCAGGAAGAGGTACCGTCGAACGGTGGCACCTTGAACCCACGTAGCGAATGTGTTGTAGCTACTACGGGAGCTGTAGCTCCATCTCCAAGTTTGAGTTCGTCCAGTGATTTCTTCATGTCAGCCATTACGTTGTCAACCCGATAGTTTACTTGGTCGATTCGGGTTTCAGCTTTCTCGATTCGGTTTTCAGCTTTCGCGATTTGGGTTTCAGCTTCCGACAGGCGGTTGTCATGCAGAGCAACCCTATCCTTCGCCTCCTTTATCTCCTTCCCGAAGGTAGCGTGAAGGTCCTTCATGAGGAGCATCTGCTCTTCCAACCGACGGGCCTGTTCCTCCTGTCCGCCCCGCAGCTGCTCTTCCAATCGGCGTGCCTGTTCCGGCTGCTGGCGAGCCTGTTCCTCCTGTCGGCGAGCCTGTTCCTCCTGCTGCTCTTTCAACCAACGGGCCTGTTCCTCCTGTCGGCGAGCCTGCTCCTGCAGCATCACCATCAAAGCACCTAAGTCAGGTGCTGCAGATGTAGGGGCAACTGACGGGCCTGCAGCCGGTGGCTGGCCCTCCGACGTCTGCGGCGTTGCACCACCAAATCTTCGTTGGTCCGTCTCCTGCTGGCGTTGACTTCGGGTACGGACACCCTCCGTTTCCTCCTTAGGTAAAATCGGCATGATTTTATCCCACTTCTGACACCAATTGTTACGAGCTTGAGGTTCGTGACAATAAAAATTGCCGATAGAATTACCTAAATTAACACTTTAATTTACTTTATACAAATTAAAGTTAAAAACACTAATAATTAAACACACTCATTCACTTAATTCCGCTCCGAAGCTTCGCTTGTGTCGCCGAGTTCAACTCTGCCCCGATCGCATCTTGCAGCGCCTATTTATTTAAATTAGCAAAGAAACATCCCGAATATTCAGGTAAATGCGCGCAAAGGGACGAGTGTGCGAGTATAGACTTTCCAGAAACTTGGCGCTGTCGGTTGAGAGATTTGTGATGTCATTCTCTGCAAAGGTCCCCTCGCTCTCGTTCCTGACACTAGATGGCGCTAGTTGACTTATTCACACAACAATAGTTAAGTTACAGCCTATTTACGTCCCACTGCTGGGCCTTACCTCACTTCTGAGAGGGTTTTAGGGCAAAGAAGTGTCCGCCGCGCTGCCCCTATGCGTGTTGGCGAACTTCACATGTCTTCGAAATATTTTTTTCTTATTTCTCAGACAGTCAGACTTCCTCACGATATTTTCCTTCACCGTCGAGCAAGTTGTAGATCAGCACTTAAAATTGCAATTAACAATTTCATTGACGCCAGCGGGGGTCGAACCCGGTTTGCTAGCGTACTGTGAAATTTAACGCGAGAGCTAACCATCTGAGCTACCGGGGCTCTTCTGAGCCACCACGGTTCTCATCGTTGAAATGAATACACCTTTTTTATTTTGTATGGTTTCTAAAGAATAGGGTGACAAACGAGCACACAGTCCACCTGATTGTAAGTAGTTGCTGCGGCCCGTAGATATCTACATCTATCCTCTATTACAAATGAAAATGCAGATGCGTTGTCACCCGTGAGGACTAAGATGGAATGCCTTGTTTCCAGTAAAAACTGTCTCCGGTTCTTTACACTCACCATACGAAACACAGCCAGCATTAAGCTACTATTTCACGCTGGTATTCTGTGAGAGAGTGGTCCTTCCCCGGTCGAGCCGACCCATTCGTGCAACAACTATACTACTAATATAACTGCAGCATGGCTCTACCACGTATAAAAATATTTAATGAACTAGTACATAATGCACAAAAAGTGCAAAATCGGACTTTAATTGTGGCATATTTTTGGAGCATAAGAAGTAGTAGTAGAGCATAAAAAAATATTATGGATATATATTTTTAAAGAAATTACTTATTTTATATATTAAGAAATTATTTAGAAACATATTATTTTTTTATTTCAGGAAGAGATATGTTTATTTTAAATGTTATTATTTCGTAGATATTATTTGTGTTAAAGGAAATATATTACCTTTTTGAGAAATAATGTTGCTAAAATTATGTTGGTTATTGGAAATGTAATATAACCGCCGCGCACCCCGCGGCGCCTCTGAACGGCTTTGTCACTCGACACTATTATGGCGCATTGAGTATTGTTTACAAAAAACATTACTTTAGACTCTACATCCGCGGGAGTGACCCTTGAGTGGTTTTATGGCTTTTAAGGGAATGAATGAATCTTTATTTCTCTACAAGTGCTGTTGAAAATTGTTTGCTCAAATAAAGTAATTAATTTTTCAATAAATATGGCACTTACGGCTAAAATTTTGATATCGGCACTAAGAATACTTATTTCTTTATCGATTTGTAAAACTTAGTAAAATCTATTTAAGGATGACTGAATCATGTAAGGAAAAAGAGAGGTTCAACTAGTCCTGGAAATAAAACCACATGTTTCTTCATGAATTTAAGTATATATTTTTAATGAAATAAAAAAAACTAGTGTTAATTTTATTGACTAATGCATTAATGCTGCATCTGGTCCGAACTACATTCTACATCGGTGTAAGTTGATTGTTGGTTCTTGTAAGCTTAATATTAATGGGTTTTATGATAAAAAATTGTATTGTAGCCTATGATTTTGCGCATATAATATTGTAAACAATAGATTTAAAATTAAATGAAAATAAAATCGAAGTATTAAAAAACTTTGTTTCATCGAGAAATATGACAATTTTGTCTTTACTCAATATTTACTTACACTTATTACTTTGGGACTTTATTTAATTTATGTACTCATTTATAGGAAATTTCATAGAGAATTCAGAAATGTATACATATTATAGTGTTTGATATACCAAAATCAAGAAATTTGCGTTTAAACGGATTGCGTCCAATGCTCCGTCAATTTTATTAAACAGCTCCGCAGTCAACGGAGTATGACGGTTAGAGTCTCCGCAGATGAAAGGATAAATATATCCAAAACCTTCTGCTTTACAAACATCTAGAATGTTCGAGTACTGACTAGGTGTCGATAGTTCTAGAAAGTTTTTACATGAAAATTTCTAGAAGGATCTTAACTCTCCTAGTTCTGCTACTCGTAAGAAGGCGCCAGTGGTAACTTGTTATGCATGTACCAGACATTGATTGTGCCGCGCAACAATAAAAATGCTGCGGACCCGTTGCTGTACATTGTATTGAATCACCAACTTAGAGAAATCTGCAATAATATTAATTGTCATTTTATATGGTATTATTTTGTTACTAACAAAAAGTTTCTTCCTTCTAATGACAATATTTTTCCAAGGTTGGGCTTGTTGGGATTAGAAAAATTAGTCCAGTGGGCTTTACACGAGTGGCTGTCAGACATCAAGCGACATCAGTTACCCGGTTTGCTTAGCGGAATTGGACCCATGCATTCTCTTTTACAACTAAGTAAGTACATCTCTTAATTTGCATAAATCAATAAATGTTATTATTACACACATTTTATTGCGTTAATCCCAAGTGACGGACTAAAAGGCTCGACTTAGCATATTTTGAAGAGCTACAGACCGGTTTCTGTTCTAAGTTCTTCGTAGGTAACGCTGATTTAGAAAGTCATTACGAATCGTCTCGCACGCAGATTCGATGACTTTCAGCCTCCCGAACAAGCCGGTTTCCGAAAAGGCTTTAGCGCCATTGACCACATACGTACACTTGAGATTTTAAGTGAGATTGAGAGGTTCTATGGGCAAGCTGTACACATCATCGTTGGAGCCACACGCAAGTGTGAGTAACGATCCAAGAGCAAGTCTTATCTGACACTATTCCGATGATATCCCAGACGTCAGTCTGAGCGAGATTAGAATGGCTCTCCAGCACCTTAAAAACGGCAGGGCCCCAGGCGAGGATGGAACTACAGCGGAGCTTCCGAAAGCGGGTGGAACACCGGTACTTAAAGTCCTTCAGAAGCTCCTCAATTCCGTCCTCCATGGTGGCACTACTCCGGAGGCGTGGAGCAGAAGTGCGGTGGTCTTGTTCTTTAAGAAAGGCGACAACACTCTCTTGAAGAACTACAGACCGATTTCCCTTCTGAGCCGCGTCAACGTGAAACCAAAAAAAAAAGCGGTGACATGTGAAGTTGGGGCAGCGCAGTGCGGAGGACATGTCCTTGCTAAAAACCCTCTCAGAAATGAGAAGCGTCCTGTACCCCCCCCCCCCCTGTCCAGTCGTTTGGGAGAAGTTCAGTGACCAACAAACGTACAGAAGAATTATATAAAATAGCACAGATTCGGATACGACAGATGATGATGACGACGTTTATGAAAGTGACAGTGATACGAGTATGTCTGGAATTGTTCCTTTTGACCATAATTATTGTCAAAAGGACCAGATTCGGATACGACAGATGATGATGACGACGTTTATGAAAGTGACAGTGATACGAGTATGTCTGGAATTGTTCCTTTTGACCATAATTATTGTCGGAAAAAATAAATCAATAAATAATTTAAAAATTAAATTTTGTTATCATTCACAACCTTACTAGTTTTATAACTAACTGTATATTATTTAAATAAACAAGTAAAACATATTAATCAGGGGTTTTCAAGCAATCAAGCGTCATTACGAATCGTATCGCATGCAGACTCGACGACTTCCAGCCTCCCGAACAAGCCGGATTCCGAAAAGGCTTCAGTACAGGCAAATTGTACAGAAGACCGAAGAGTACAATCTGCCACTTTTTGCTTTTATATGTGGACTATGATAAAGCCTTTGATTCCTGAAGATAGTAGCGGTGTTATATCTAATCTAACACAAACAGCTAGTCTTCTGCGCTGCTCGCAGTCAACTAAAAGAGAGGTACGGAGAGTTGGCTGTAACTTAGTGCGCAATGTATAATAAGGTAGCTTACTTACAATAAGATAGCATCGGTCTGATGGTAAATATGTATGCAGTGTGTGTATGTGTGTGCACAGTAACGGGCATCCGCGACCTGGTGTGGCTGCCGGTGGAGCAGTGGCGGCGCGACGGGCGGCTGGTGCACGGGCTGCGGCGCGGCGCCGCCTCCTTCACCGCGCGCACCGCCGTCGCCGCGCTCGACATCACCGCGCGCCTGCTGCAGCTCATACAGGTACCGTACATATGTATGCAATGAGTGTGTGTGCGCGCAGTAACGGGCATCTGCGACCTGGTGTGGCTGCCGGTGGAGCAGTGGCGGCGCGACGGGCGGCTGGTGCACGGGCTGCGGCGCGGCGCTGCCTCCTTCACCGCGCGCACCGCCGTCGCCGCGCTCGACATCACCGCGCGCCTGCTGCAGCTGTTACAGGTACCGTACATATGTATGCAGTGTGTGTATGTGTGCGCGCAGTAACGGGCATCCGCGACCTGGTGTGGCTGCCGGTGGGGCAGTGGCGGCGCGACGGGCGGCTGGTGCACGGGCTGCGGCGCGGCAGCGTATTTCCATTTCAGTGTTCACTAGGAGACAGTATACCAATTTATTTTTTAATACATAGTCCAATAATCTGGTATATAATTATTTAAAAGCACACTTATCTCAAAAACTGAACAGTGGAAAAAACAAACTAATGCGGCTGGCGAAGTGGCGAGACGCGAGCGACGTATACGCGCGAACCTTATGGCTAAGTTCCATGCGTCGCCTTGAACGTTAGTAGAACTGTAGGCGTTGCAAACCCGTGCGCGATTGGAGGACACGTGCCTTGAATTGAACGACAGTTACCCGTGCGTGTTTCAAGGCAGTACTACCTTCTAGTGAACACGGAAATGGAAATACGTGGCGCGGCGCCGCCTCCTTCACCGCCATCGCCGCGCTCGACATCACCGCGCGCCTGCTGCAGCTCATACAGGTACCTTCCAGCGCGCCAATACCTCCCTACACTCGCTAAGATCTTGGGAGGCTAGTCAGAAAATTAGTACAGTTTGTTGATGCAGCTACATATCTATCATCTGCATCCAAAATTTAATTACGCTACTCGACAGATCAAGGATCAAAGAACACGATACGTTGAGTGAGGAATGTGACGCATCGCACGCGGCCCAGTGAAGTCTTGACGTAAACGTACGGCCGTATCCACGACACAACCATACACCGTTTTTTTTTATTGAATAAGGGTGATAAATGAGCTATAGTCCACCTAATGGTTAATGGATGATGTGGGCCCGTAGACACCTACGTTTTACTCACCTATAGACTTACATAGATAATAACCGGGCACGGGTGCTTCGGTGATTATTTGTGTAAGATCGAACACGAAGCGACGGCGAAGTTTTTCAACAACCAGAACTCCGCATCCCATACCGGTAACAACATGTCCAGCGTGGGAGCGGGAGCGAACGGTCCTTGTAAGCCGGATCGGTCAGAACTTCTCGTTGTCATCAATGCTCGTGTCCGCGATGCTGAGGAGAGACTCGGCGTGGAGGCACGTAGCCACCTTCTGTGAGTCCGTTATGGTCCAAAAAGTGGTTGCTGAGCGAGACCGGGAGAGGGTGGATCCTACTCGGAGACGACGTCGCCAAGGCGTTGGTCACGGCGCTCCTCTTATAAACGGTGTTACCCTACCAGAAGCGGGGTCTCTCGGGTTGTAGACGCTCGGATGCTGGCAGCAGAAAGAACTGCCCTCGGGACGTGCTGACCCCGGTTGCGTTTGGAACGGAGATCCCGAGACCCTTCATATATACGGTGATGGTGACCACCGTGGGGTTTTGGCCGGTAAGAGTTCGACATAACCTTTCTGTTGCTCCGCAGCAGAAAGTATCCATGAGGATTTCCCCATAATAAAAAAGGCATCTACGTTTATCCTCAATTAAGAATCAAAACGTAGATTTGTTGTCATTCCTGAGGACTAAGATGGAATGCCTCATTTCCAGTGAAAAATCCGCTCCGGTCGCTATACGACGAAAATCAAACAATTTATGTATGTATATTTATATGGTATGGTATTAGTGACTGCTAGGAACTACTAGGTATAGGGAACTTAGGATCTGGAAGGTCTAATACTCCTTCCTACCATATTCATGTGCAGCCAGGTAGTTAAGCTATTGAAAGGAAATCGGGTTATTACTTAAACAAATAGCTACTTGACTTGTACATTTTGGTTCGGGGTAGGAGTTTGGTTTGCTTCGGCGTAGAACAATGTTCTCACAGAATACCAGTGTAAAATAACAGAATTAAGGTTTCCGCTCTCTGCAACATGGTTCTACTACGTTTTAAAGTATACGTGCTAGAGTAGCTAGAGCCATGCTGCAACTATATTATCGCTGTAAAATGAATGAACTTGACGTGAGAGCTGATTTACACTTCGACAAATACAGTTGCGAGTATAGTTACAGGGCAATTGTCAGTAAACGGTTAAATGGACAGTAGCGTTCAAATATCTTCTTGGCGAGTTTAGTTAAAAAATTACATTTTATATTTTGAGGGTCGAACGCGAAAACGTTACGTCCTGTCAACTTATGCACTAAAATAAATTCGCCCATTCACACGACCGGCGAGTTTATTTGCGGGTGGCAAAGACGCGCGGGAGGGTAACACTTTGAACTTAACTCGTCGAAAAATGAACCGGCCGGTTATCCAGTTCAACTTAATTGTTAATTTTCTACTTGACTCACTAATTGCCGATTAGAGATTTTCTACTGAACTCGCCAGGTTCGCAAGTTACCTCGCTACTGTAGTTGTCGAAGTGTAAATCGGTGTTAAGAAAGATTGTTACTCGGTGTGCAGGCGACGGCGGAGACGGCGTTGGACATGGTGAGCCCGAGCGCGGCGCTGGCGCTGCCGGCGGCCAACGCGCGCCGCGAGCGCCGGCGCCGCCGCGACTCCGCGCGCCCGCACGACCTGCGCGAGGGCGTCGCCAGCGCCTACCACACCGTGCGCGAGGTATCGCCTCATCACTTACCACACTCAAAACTCTCTCGAAAACCAACGTCACAACTCTTTTTAGTTATTTCGATTAACACATGTACTTGACACGCTTATATTTACTTTAATTTATTTAACCCCTCAGCCCCCAAGCGGTCGAATCCGACCGCGGCGCTTTTCCGTCAAAATTTAAGCGGTCGAATTCGACCCCGCACACACACAGCACTTTAAACCATTAAAAGTTATATTTAGAGACTACTTTTCTATGAAGAAGTTTGACATTATAGAATCAATATGAATTTTTTTATCCACTAGTGCCGTGGTCGTCATACTGCAGACGATAATTGTGCGGCCCGCGACAAAGCAAACAATTTTGGGAAATGATATCAAAATATTTATATTTTCGCTATACATTACGACCATGATATGTTGCTAAAACTACTCACTCTACGAACTACGAACTCTAGAACGCGCTAGTCCCGAGTGCGTATATAGCCCGGTATGCCTTGTGATTGTAGGCTATTATTTCACGCAGGTAGCAACAGTGACAGAGATCTGCTCAAGTGAGCGGGTTGCGGGAGGGGAACTCTCGGCAAAGGCGAACGCAACTTAAATTTCATTCATTGTTTTAACATACTGTGTTGGACCCTCGTCAATAGTATCATCAAAAAGTGCTATTAAAAGGAAATTAAGTGACGAAAAAAGGTCGTTTCAAAAAAAATTAGAGGAAGAATTTTGTTTTATAAGTGGACATACTGAAGGTACTGCAATTTGTTTAATTGTCGGGAAAGTGTTGTCGGAATATAGCGATACAATTTATTTCGCCACTATACAAGTAAGCACAAATTCATTCACTGAAGCCTTTCCTTTGGAATCGAATGAAAGGAAGAATAAAGTAGCTGCGTTGAAATCTGCAATTCGTCGTCAACAAAATATTATGACGACAAAACGAAGCTGTTACAAAAGCATCTTACCTAGTTTGTTACATGCTTGCAAAAAGGATGAAACCTTTCACTGATGCTGAATTAATAAAGGAGTAGTGCATGTTAACTGTTTCTCAGACTTTGTTTCAAAAATTTTCAAATAATAAACAAATAATCGCGGAAGTAAAAAAGCTTACGCTTTCTGAATCAACCCGTCGACGCCGAGTTGAAGATTTGTCAAAAACATGTTTGAGGCAGTAATTGATAGGTTGAAAAACTGCAAATACTTCAGTCTTGCGTGTGATTCTATTACGGATATATCTTCTATGTCTCAGTGCTCACTTTTTGTGCGGTAATGCACAATGGACGGAATCATAGAAGAAGATTTCTTAGCCGTCATAACCAAGAAGGGCCATACGAGAGGTTGTGATTTTATGGACGCTCTGAAAGAATTTGTCGAAAAGTACGGTATACCCGTGAGTAAATTGATATCAGTGTGTGCTGATGGTTGTCCGTCAATGTTGGATGCAAATAATGGTCTTATTGCCTTAATGAGGAGAGAATGGAATCTAGGTACCTAATTTGCTGCCCATTCACTGTTTGCTGCATTAAGAAACTTTGGCATGTCAAATTTCGAATAATAAATTGAAGGATGTCATGAATACTGTCATAAACATAATCAATTACATTCGCGCGCGTGAACTAAACCATCGAAAATTTAAAGACCTACGTGAGGAAATACAAGCTAATTATGGTGATGTAGTCCTACACACTGCCGTCAGATGGTTGAGGAAAGGAAAAGCTCTAGAACGGTTCTTTAATTTAAAATCCGAAATAATTCTATTCTTACATAAAAGTGGTAGATAATATCCTCAACTTCTCAACGATGAATGGTGGGCATTGACAGCTTTTTTGGCTGACATTACAATTAAGTTTAATAATCTTAATTTAGAGTTGCAACCCCCTAACAAGATAATCGGACAAATGGCGAATAAAATATTTGCATTTGAAGCTAAATTTCAATTATATATAAATGAGGTTCAAGCTTGACTTCTCAAATTTTTCAAACGTTGCAGCGATGCAATCAGAGTTGTCTATTTCCGACAGTGTTTATCAAGATATGGTTACCTACTTAAAGGAATATTTGTCAGAAATTCAAAAAAGATTCAATGATGTGAGAACAGAGAAATATTAAGAACTGTTTTATTCTTGTAGAAAACCCTTGGAATTTTGAAAACAATGATGTGATTTTATTTAGTCAGTTTGGATTGTCTAAGACTCAGTTGATGAATGAACTCATTGAACTAAAGTACGACACAGAACTTATACAATACGCTGCTTTATTTTGCACAATGTACGCAGTATTACTTATTACACAATGTCACTAACAACGTATAACGTATTAACAGAGATGTTGTCTGCTCGCCGGTTATAATTCAACTGCCCGATGTTCCTTTTTTTTGCGCCCGAAGCAATTGGAAAGGGCTACCCTTTATGTAGGGAGGCGGAAAATGCGTTACGCATACCACGATAGCCGGTCTATCGTGGTTATGAGGGACTCACTGCCTACCGGGGTTAACCTAAGTGATACCCTCTAAAAACCGCCTTTGGGGACTGGCAACTGGCTGTTTAAGCTTCTTATGCCGTATCGGGAGCGACCCTCTTTTGGGAAAAGAGGACGCAGGCGGCTACGAGCCGCTGAGGGAGTGCTACGAAGGCCAATTAATTATGAATAATTTAATTTAGTTTAATTAGAGTTTGCCTGAGCCGCCAGGAGGCAGTTTAGGTCGTTTGACAGTTTATTAGGCGGGTCCGAGTGAGAGTTTCTCGACCTGCGGACTCGATAGCGAGAGGGGGGGTGGGACTGCATAAGTAGCTGCCTCACGAATAAGATGATTGGAGTGCGACTCTGAGGCTTTGAAGAAGTTCTCAGAGTTGCCCGATGTTCCCGAAGCGGGGGGTATTTATACACTGGTAGCGATGGCTCATTAGACGATTGTCTATACACTACAGAAATCAAAGCGCATTTCATTGAACATCGTGAAAAGATTGAACACTGGGATCGAAGGGTTGACTTTATAAACCGATCCTCATTTATTTATTTTAAAAGGACATCCTACAGCAGTTACAATATATTATAAATATATCAGTATATTTCTTGCTATCTACGAGTATGTACATATCTTATGCTTATTCAACTACAAATTACAGGTTGTCACAACATTATTAAATTTAATGAAAATAGAAGATAAAGTAAAAAATTAAGGCCAATATATATAACATATATAAATAAAATACATAATAAATGTGCATCACCCATTCAGATTTTTTTTATTTTCAATTATGTATGGTGTCGTTAAAATGTCGAAATCTGTGTCATCAGTTGATTTTATATTATAGGTACATGTCAAAAGAAACTCATCATCAAGATGGTTATTGGTTTTTATTTTCCAACCACAAAAAGTAGAAGATTCATAATTCGACTGTATATTATGTTTGAAGTGAAAACTTCTTTAGAATCATTGTTATTTAAAACTTAAATGAAAAAGCAACCCTAAAAAGAGACAAATATATACTTCTATAGGATTTAGCCTGCGAGAGAATGCGATAAAATACATTACACAGCGTTTCCTTTGAGCAGTAAAGACTAAAGACAAAATTTGTAGATTAGAAAATATTTAAGTACTTGAGATGATAAAATTGAACTTTGTATAATATAAAATATAAATTACGTAGAATAAAGAGTGAAATATTTTTTAAACTTGGTAACAATATTATAATAAATAAACCCGACACTATTATCCTTATTATACTCCTGATACTTTGCATTCGACTCATTCTCTCGCAGCTTAGTTTTCTGAAGGTTTCACCTTTATCGCATGTGAACGGTTCACGTTTTCTTTATTATTAGATTGCACTTAGGGATGATCTCATATAGAATAAAATAATTTTGCATTCTGAAGTCGGGAATTAAATATCTGCTCATCTACACTACGGCTTAACAAAAGTTTATATATATAGCAATTAGCAATATAAACAAACTTATATTAAACAAAGCTTATTTTGTTTAATATACCATCCTCGCACGACCAGATGCTCTTTTGCGGCATAGTATAAAATTATGCGTATATTACATTTATTTATTAGCAGGTGTCACTTGTATAGTTCGGTAATAAATGTGCATGTGCGTAACGTGGTTATACAGGGTTTCGCGGAGACAGCGGCATCTATGTCTCTGGCAGCGCGGTCGTCGCGTGTGGGCGTGTTGCGGCAGCTGCCCGGCGCGGCCGTGACACCCCTGGCGCTGGCGGCAGCGGGCGCGGCCGACGTGCTCGGTGGCGTGCGGGCCGCGCTCGCGCCGCACCTGCACCGCGACCACGAGGACAAGTGGCGCCGCCCAGGTAACTAACTGCCGACGTGCGGACCGCGCTCGCGCCGCACCTGCACCGCGACCACGAGGACAAGTGGCGCCGCCCAGGTAACTAACTGCCGACGTGCGGGCCGCGCTCGCGCCGCACCTGCACCGCGACCACGAGGACAAGTGGCGCCGCCCAGGTAACTAACTGCCGACGTGCGGACCGCGCTCGCGCCGCACCTGCACCGCGACCACGAGGACAAGTGGCGCCGCCCAGGTAACTAACTGCCGACGTGCGGGCCGCGCTCGCGCCGCACCTGCACCGCGACCACGAGGACAAGTGGCGCCGCCCAGGTAACTAACTGCCGACGTGCGGACCGCGCTCGCGCCGCACCTGCACCGCGACCACGAGGACAAGTGGCGCCGCCCAGGTAACTAACTGCCGACGTGCGGACCGCGCTCGCGCCGCACCTGCACCGCGACCACGAGGACAAGTGGCGCCGCCCAGGTAACTAACTGCAGACGTGCGGGCCGCGCTCGCGCCGCACCTGCACCGCGACCACGAGGACAAGTGGCGCCGCCCAGGTAACTAACTGCCGACGTGCGGGCCGCGCTCGCGCCGCACCTGAACCGCGACCACGAGGACAAGTGGCGCCGCCCAGGTAACTAACTGCGGACGTGCGGACCGCGCTCGCGCCGCACCTGCACCGCGACCACGAGGACAAGTGGCGCCGCCCAGGTAACTAACTGCCGACGTGCGGGCCGCGCTCGCGCCGCACCTGCACCGCGACCACGAGGACAAGTGGCGCCGCCCAGGTAACTAACTGCCGACGTGCGGGCCGCGCTCGCGCCGCACCTGCACCGCGACCACGAGGACAAGTGGCGCCGCCCAGGTAACTAACTGCCGACGTGCGGGCCGCGCTCGCGCCGCACCTGCACCGCGACCACGAGGACAAGTGGCGCCGTCCAGATAACTAACTGCCAGCGAACGGGCCGCGCTCGCGCCGCACCTGCACCGCGACCACGAGGACAAGTGGCGCCGCCCAGGTAACTAACTGCCGACGTGCGGGCCGCGCTTGGGCCGCACCTGCAACGCGACCACGAGGACAAGTGGCGCCGCCCAGGTAACTAACTGCCGACTTGCGGGCCGCGCTCGCGCCGCCCTTGCACCGCGACCACGAGGACAAGTAGCGCCGCCAAGGTAAGTAACTGCCGATGTGCGGGCCGCGCTCGCGCCGCACCTGCACCGCGACCACGAGGACAAGTGGCGCCGCCCAGGTAACTAACTGCCGACGTGCGGGCCGCGCTCGGGCCGCACCTGCAACGCGACCACGAGGACAAGTGGCGCCGCCCAGGTAACTAACTGCCGACGTGCGGGCCGCGCTCGTGCCGCCCTTGCACCGCGACCACGAGGACAAGTAGCGCCGCCAAGGTAAGTAACTGCCGACGTGCGGGCCGCGCTCGCGCCGCACCTGCACCGCGACCACGAGAACAAGTGACGCCGCCCAGGTAAGGGTCAGCGCACACCAAGAGCAGAGCAGAGCAGAGCATTTTCTGAGAGCACTAAAATATTAATTTTATGCCTATTGACAGACAGTGCAAAATTATATACACGTCTAAACTTGATGCTCGACTTTGCAGGATGCATGCTCGAGCGCGCTCCCACCGCCGCCGCCCGCGCTCAGTATTGCCGCAGCGAAAAAACTGTTTCGACGTGTGTGTGTTTACACCTACAAGCGCGTCACATAAGTCGGAATCATGGATGAAGAAAAATTGATAAGTTTGGGGCAGCGTTTCGAGTGTCTGTACAATATATCATGTCCAACATACAGCGATCGTATGTTTAAAACCCAATGCTTGGGAAAGAATCTCCACGTTTCTTCTACCCGTACTGTTTATCTAGTTTTCTGAAGTCTGATTTTATTAATATGTTCTTTATGTTCCTCTCTCTGCCAAAAGGGCGGTAATCACCAAGTCTCAATCAATCATATTGAACACGTCTATCAACGTCGGATTTTGGCATCAAATTGGTAATGCACGCCCCCCTAGCAACCCAGAGCACTTTTAATGGATCTTGCTCGCGGAGGCCCGCGGATGCCGCCTGCATGGTCGAGTAGTCAAAATTTTGCTCGAGCATTTTGCAGCTCGGTCTGCGCTTACCCTAACTAACGCCGACGTGCGGGCCGCGCTCGCGCCGTGTAGTTATCACCCTACTCTTTATGTTAACGGAACATAATTACCAATTCGTGTACTGTTGAACATAAAGCCGCAGACCGTACGGGGTAATTTTTTATTATATTAAGTAGTATTTTGAAGTGTGATGGCGGCGTAAGAGAATTCATCGCCTCATTTCATCGTATGGGGGTCGTAACAGGCGGCTACTATAACAAAGGCCAAAAACATCTAATGGCTTTACACAGATGGCGTTATTTTATCTCTTACGTCACTCCTCCAGCCAAGCGTGACGATAAATGCAAATCCTTCCACTACAACAGGAAAGGTTCTATGTCTAAGCAGAGACTTCTATGGGCTTAAGAACCGCTTGTTCATATTTTCAGATTTTAATTTTATTTTCCAGACTCCACTGCAGAATAGATGCCAAGTCCGCCTGTTCTAGATCTCGACGGAAACTCTGGGTTAGAGAAGATTATGATTTTATGAAGATTCAAAAAACGCCCATAAGTCAATAAAACAGATGTATCTTACATGATTATGTAGGAGTTGTCAGTGTCCAGGAGTAAGATAAATTTTGTTTGTTAATTTAAAAAAAATCGATATGAAAACATGATTGTTTTTCCCATAGACATTTTCTGAAAAAAAGAGTTCGGTTTATCTAGAAATTTATCCTTTGATGTACCCCTTCTTACTTTAATGAAAGACATTAATATAAACATGAACAATAAACATTTAATAAAGATTTGATCCATCATTATATTTACATATACAATATCATATGTTAGGATTTTAAAGTCATAGTATCTAATGTATAATAGAGCATAAAAGCTCTGACCGAGAGGTGGTTTTAATAAATCATTCCTCACATTCATATCAGAAATGTTAAAATAGTTTTCAAAAATAAATTTTGTATTTAATTAAAGATAGAGTACTTAACAAGCTGCGCAAATAATATATTGTAATGGAATGATAAGCGTGCTGTTCTTGCAAATTTTAATAACTTGCTTCGAAATTGGCAGTAATAAAAAGTTTTCGTCTCAATGTACTACGCGTCAGACTATTAGTACACTTGAAGACGTTGTGATAGCCCATGAATCATTGATATTAACGTAGTAATAAAAACAAATTCTTGTAAAATGTATTTCTGTATAAGAAATCTAGGGTTTTTCTATGAATTGTTACGAGCTTAGGGTTCGTGACGATAAAAACTACCGATTGAATTAACAAATTAACACTTTAATTACCGAACACCAATTACAACTTCTAATAATTAATCAGACTAAACACTTAATTCGCAATTATGTCGCTTCGAAGTATTCGCTTGTACAGCTAATTCAATACTCCCCGGTCGCTTTCCATACTGGCCTTATATACCATTGATTTCCTTGCGTTTTCCACTCAAACATTTAGAATCTTCGAGTACATACCGGTCCCGATCGACTAGGTGTAGAAAGTTCTCTCCTAGTTCTGCCACTCGATACAAGATAGCGCTAGTGGGAAAGTTCTTGTATATAATTTTCTAGAAAGCTCTCCCAGTTCTGCTACTCGATACTAGATGGCGCTATTTGGAATAATTATGACGTGTAACAAGGTCAATGGACATATTTTGATAAAATATTATAGTAAATTATGCAAGAAAATTTCATGAGTTATTTGCTTTAAATTTTATATCAAAATTAGCTATCCGATCCGGCTTCGGCCCCGTGATTTCTGGATCTCGACAACAACCCTACCTACCGGATCCAATTGACTTTTTTAAACCATCCAAGGACCCACAAAAAAATCATCAAAACGGTTACCACGTATTTAACAAAAATATTTTTAGAAGGCATTATATCAAATACAGTTTATGAGTACTATGTGTGTAAATGTTTGTAGACCACCTATTCTCATCTATAATTGTTTAGCTTGAAAATGTAGAGTAATTTGTAACTCGTCTAAACGTGTTTCAATATTAAGTTATTGCTATAGTGTAATCATTATTTGCGATCGCTTTCGCTTGGCGTCGCTACTAAACGTAATTGCAAATTACATTTACTATCTTACTTCTTGTATATAGCACGTACCATGAACAGAGAAAGGTTATTACTTTACAAAATACAGAATATGTACATGTAACCGAATAAGGTTATTGAATTTGGTAACTGCATTTGTCTATTTGTCAAAAATTTAAAATATAAAGTCATATACTTGCCTTTTTCTGATATTATAAAGACTAAAAAGAAAAAGAAAACAGGATATTTAATATGCTTAGATTTTATAGTCTCTTCAATATCGTTTTCAGTCACAGTACAACTATGTTAGTTTAAAATCTTTCTGCTCATAGTGCATGCTATACTACACATAATGGTGCTTGAGTTAATCGGTATAGCATTTAGAGCATTTAATTGCTTGTCATTTTATTATAGATGTAAATATTTTAACTAATGTAATCAGGAACGAATATTGGGTGCCATGACAAGTATGGAAGTTTTGCCACAAAAAACTGTGGTATTTAGTTTATCTAACATTTGATTTGATCAATATGTAGACATATAGTGTCATAGGGACATATTATTTTTATGACTAGTATCTTAAGATAGTAGTAACATTGTTTTACAAAAGAGGTCAACATAGAATATTGAAATCACAAAAAATATTCTTTTTGTAAACAAATTTATAATGTGAAATAAATGTTTAACATGGAACACTTTCTTCTTGTTATTATTTTACTACAGTAAAACGAAAAAATAAAAGACTAATCCTATTTCTAACTTTGTATTTTTAATCTAATTAAATATCTATAAAACTAAGTTTATCTATGTTTCACTTTCAACTTTCTCTTCAGGATATTTGTCGTTAAGAAAACTCTTGACTTCGCCATATTCCACTTTAAGGTTCAAGCGGATTTTTTCGTGATTCCTATACCTCTCAAATTTCTTAAGGAAAATATCATAGTGGGGCATAGTCTCATAGAACCTTGGGAACTTCTTCTTTTTCAAAATGACCTTGTCATTCATAACATATTGAATGAAGTCCAGTGTTTCATCCTTAGGTATTTCTTCTTTGGTCCTGACTACACTTGGACTGGCTACTACAGTAGGATAATATTCATTCTCAGCCCTGTACTCTACAAGATGTAGTTTTTTCTCTTCGGCTAGCTGTTGGTGTGTTCTCTGAAATAAAAATAAAAAATTACTAACCAGCCTTTCATTATGCATCACACCTGTAAGTAGTCAAGATTAACATTAGAATGGTATGATTCAACATCACATAGCCCTAAAATTATTTGATTTCAGACATAACTTGTCAAAAAACTGCTTATAATGTAGGTACCTACTCTTATTATTAAGACTAAGGGAGCAATAATAACAATGATGATCCATAGCACTGCTCCAACTGCATTTTAAAAAACTACTTTTTATATAGGTAAACGTGACAAATGAACACAGTCCATTTATCAGTCAGTTATCATGTCTCCATTGAGAATAAAAGTAATATACTTCATGTTTTAGTTTGCATAATATTTTCCAACAGATATCT
This sequence comes from Parnassius smintheus behrii, assembly GCA_036936625.1. Lineage (NCBI taxonomy): Eukaryota > Metazoa > Arthropoda > Insecta > Lepidoptera > Papilionidae > Parnassius > Parnassius smintheus. Next base: position 34,426,598 of record JAUPFT010000012.1, on the reverse strand, counting down.
TTATTGAAACAGAATAAATCTGAGACTAAATACAAAAGTAATAGGAATAAAGCAACTAACGCATGTACCTGCTGTAAAAGACCTATAAAGAAAGCTTTGACAATGTGCTGCAGATTGTTGGCTCCTTCTACTTTGGCTCTGAGGTCTTTAATGCCAATGGCTTGACAGATTTCTTTAAGTGCTCGATGGCAACATAAGCCATAACCCTCATTCTTCTTTTGAACAAATATCTTTGATTTTCCAAATGCAGTGAAGAAATCATGGAAAACTAAAACAAATAGAATTTACAATTATTTTCACTCCAAATTCAGCAAACAGAAACTAATATCTACCTAAATCACCAAACAGTAAGTATTTTTATGCCATTTGTTCCATGAGTGTTATAAGAGGCGACTATATGAATTGCATAAATGGCAATAAAACTATCACATTTTCGCCAGACAAAATACTGAAACCATGATGAAAAGTAAGTGTGGCATTCAGGTGCCAAGATTGCCGCCAAACTGAAATTTTAGGATTTTACTGTGACTGTTTATATAATTTGCAGAAAAATTGCTGCCATCCTGGCAGCAATTTTTCTGCAAATTATATATTGAAGGTCTTGCATGACCTTGTAATGCTAAATTCCCTATAAATTTCCTCTTACATTTTGTTTTGTCCAGGACACCATCATAATCAACATACCTAATAATGGTCCTACTGCAATCTGGGGGTTTATTTACATGGTATTTATTACTTTAACAATATGTACTAATAGAATGCACTTTTTCTGTGGGTAAAACTCTAATGAGGTAATAGAAGTTTTTATCTTCTAATGATAAAAATCCTGAATCCTCTCAGGCATTCAATAACATGATCGGAATATTAATTTTTTTTAATTCATAAAAATCTAAACTACTCTTACTTGTATGCCCATTATAAATATTAAAATGCATTAATTTCTTTCCAGCCCTATTTTTTGCCTTCCTCAGTGCAGCTGCGGCTTCTTTGGCTTTTCCAAAACCAAAACCTGCAAGGCCTTGTCCATTTCCAGTTACAACCTATAACCAAATTGCAAAATACATTTAAAAATAGTGCAATGTTCTAATCTATATTAAATTTATTTAGGTATAAAGATATTTTGAAAAGTACCACAAGACACAATGAAGACACTATTATAAAAAAAAGCAGAGGAAAACATACCATTGCTTGGTAATTCCTAGTTCGGCCCAATGTGCCTTTCATTATGAGCAATGATCGTAGTTGAAGCACTTTAGTGTCAAACCCAGTAAATTCTTCTACAAAATAGAAAGAATTTTTACCCAAATAGATAAAAAAATTTACATAAAATCACACAGATGTATGGTATGAAAAAAGAACTAGAAAATACATAAACCTGATAGATAGAAAGATATATCAGAAAAAAATGTATGTATGTTGTGAGGCTTGAAAGATAAATATGATTTAAGTCAAATCATCATCAAAAATTGTAGACAACATCCAAAATAATTGATGGAAGACTTAATGTTAATACCTACAACCCACTGACCTCTATATTTGCAAGTATGTTGGACAAGCTATACTATACAAAATATCTGTGCTAATTTGAAGCGCCACCAATTGCCGTCCTGGGAACTAAAATTAACATAATATGCCATAGTCTGTTGTCTTATTTAATCTTATCTCTCTATTTTGAACTTTTAAACTAAAAAACAAAAGCATTTTACATGGTTTGGAGCAAATCTCATTGCCTCATTACGTCACAGTGTATAGTCAGTCCAGTGTACTTGTCTATATAGAGGTCAGTGCTACAACCCATTCACTGTCGCTGTTTCTTACATCATTTCCTTTGTATTGGTCAAAGCAGTAAATTTGTTATAGGTTTAACTTTGTGTTTAGGTTTGTATGAGAGAAATATTATTTTTTAAACAAAAATTATTACCATCTCCAATTGGGTCAGGTGGACCAATGCTTCTACCAGGCATCCTTGCGCCCGACCAACCTCTTTCAATAGGGCTAAGTTTTAACCTTCTAAACTTTGTCATAGAATCACGCAATTTAATCAATTTTTCCATTCTATAACAATAAAATAAAATTAAATTAAATGTAAATACACTAACAATTTAAAAAGGCAAATAAATAACTTTTCTGAATTTTAGTTACCAATTATACTTAATAAATCTACAAAATACTTTCTCACACGATCATATTATTGCTGCTTTAGGTGGCAGAATGACTTAAGGTTATTAATTTATGGTAAGTAGTACTTTTATGCATGCTATGTAAATTGTTGCATGCTATAATATGCGCCCGGTATATGGCGAGTGATTATTAACACCATCTGGTATCAAGCAGCAGAAATAGGAGTGTCAAGATCTTTCTACAACTCTCCCACTAGCGCCATGTAGTATCGAATAGAAGAACTAAGTTTTCTAGAAAACTCCACACTCGAATTTTCTACATGTAGTCAGTTGGGACCAGTATTTTCTGAAACATTCTAGATGTTATGGTGGAAAAGGCCTATATAAAGCCGTTTAGGCCGTGACCGGGGCTGTTTTGAATTGGCAATACAAGTGAAGACGTAGGGGGGAAATAAAGTGAACTAAAGTGTCAAATGTGGTTAATTATTAGTGTGTATTAGTTTTAATAGGTGTTCAGTAATTAAAGTGTCAATTTTTGTAATGCAATCAGTAGTTTTTTACTGTCATGAACCCTAAGCTCGTAACAATATTGTTTACAACACGTACGAATTAACTTGAGGCTCCGCTGGAATGCGACCCCCTTCCCGACTCCCCGCACCTCGTCCCGCGCTGGCCGTGCGCGCTCAGTACCAATAGCATTTTTGTTACGGATACGCGTCTCGACTCTAGTTCGATATTTTTGATAATTATTTGTTGTTTGGTTTGGACTTTTGTTTGTTTTTGTTATACTTGAATGTTATTTTATCTGTTTGTTGTTAATAGCGTAGACGCAATACAGTCTATAACGGCTTCCGATTGGAAGAAAGAAATTAACCATATTGAAAGATTAGAAAATGAATACTGGGAGAGTGATAGACTTGGAGAAATCCAACAGAGAGAATTAATTATATTCCTCGGAGGGGAAGAATCCAGCTCAGAGAGTGAAAGTGAGGACAATCTAATGGACGGAATAGAACCGATCATATACAGTGACAATGAATAATAAATATTATAATAAATCCTTATTAATATTCCTTACTTTTATTCCTTGATTTTACATACTTTGTGCTGTTCCGCTTATCCAAGATTGATTCACTTTCACCCTAAGGTTGCCTGGGAGAGATTGCTTTTTAGCAATAAGGTCGCCTGTTATGCTTTGTATTTTTATTGTGTACGAATCTGTAACACTTTTTATAGTGCAATAAAGTTTATAATAAATAAATTAATAATATTATAAATGAGAAAGTGTGTATGTTTATTTCTTTGTCCTTCCTTGACGTGTTAACTAAAAATAATATTATATATATTATAAAAAATAAATATATAAAAAAGGCAACAGTATATCACTTATTACTTCACCCCTTGCCAGAACATTTTATTTTGTTTTTATTAATAATCTCATGCAAATCTAAAATTTCAAATAAAAAAATATTACGATGCATTATTTTGCACACTGTACATTGACAATTGCGTCATCGGCCCAGGTCTCAAGTTAATTCATACGAGTTATACATCTTTTTGATCTATATAAGTACAGTTATATTTTTCATGCATTAGTGAAAAGAATACAAGATCCTGCAGAATATGGTTATTAATACAAAACATAGCATAATTCTCTAATCAAACCTCTCAGGATCATCTGGTAGTCGTTGCTGTTTCAATAATTCTCTACCCCTTATTACTGGTGCAGACAATCCAGGCCATAGCATATTGATTCTTCCCACACCAATTACTTGCCCGCGATTTAAATCACGAATTCTTATACGCCCTGCACCCTTACCACGACCTTTTTTAGCTCCAGCGTTACTCACAGAGGTAACAGATTTCCATAACTTCTCAGCAGGTACTAAAAAAAATTAAATTACATTTGTTAACATTAACGGTCTCTCACGTAACCGTTAAGTATTATTTACATTAAAATAAGTATTTATTAACTCTATAGCTTGACCAATGATCATTAAGCGAAAATAGAGCATTTCTTAAATTAACATACTTTTTATGAGTAACACTCCTAAATTTACGGGTAATACTCACATTTGTTAAAAAAATTCACACAAGCAATAGAGGATGTACTAAAATTTGTTAGGTTATGTATAACATTGTTTTGGTACAATGTTGTTTGATTCGAAATAATAGGTTTATTTAAAAGATGTCTGAGTGAAAACAATTTCAGAGACATCGTATAAACAGAGACTGAGCTCTGCTGTCTGCAGGCTCTAATAAATAATTATTAAAAATAGATATATTCAATTTCAATACAATGACACAGACATCACACAATTACAAGAACCACAAATCACAAACATGACATGACAAACACACAGTGCTGCCATCATTGTATTTGGAAAGAGAGCTAGAAGCGTAGACAGAGAAACCTATAGACTAATGACCGGCGTGGCCTCGAGTGAGAAAGGACGATAACGAATTTTTAGGTCATACCATAATCTTTATGACTTTTAAACACATTTAGCTAAAAATTTAAATTGTTCTAAGAACTGAACTGAACAAGATTCACCAATCTTAAGCTCACAAAACACTTTTTTCTCACTTAAACCAACTTGTAAACTCCTTAAATCGCTACGCTGTTAAAGTTGTTTAGCAAACTGTAGAGTTTGCTAAACAAAAACACCGGCACTGAGAAAGGGACAAACAATCACACCGCTCTATCTCATTTCTATGCAAGACGTATGCATAAATCTATCTTTTTCGTGTGCGAATGCGAAAGTAGGCGTCAATTTGTCTATAGGTTTCTCTGTCTACGGCTAGAAGAATATAAAAAGAACTAAAGAAGAGCGAAATATAAAAGTATATGAAATTAATATTTTAATCTATTGACATAGCGAAACGTACAAATTAATGTCTAATAATCTTAAAAATTGCAAATAATTATGTAAATGAAGAACTTTTAAACAGTATGAAAAAGATGGTAAATTTCAGACTTAAAATATTATGGTTAATTATCGTCGTAAGAACAATCATTTATTAAATTAATCAATGGTATTATTCCACTCGTGCTTGCTTTTTCTTCATTTGCCCTTCGGTTTACGTAAGTTGCCATTGTATCTATTTTTTCAATTATTATAAAAGATACGGATACGCGCGTAACTAATACTTGAGAAAATTGTAACCTTATTTTTTCATATGGGGTAGAGTTCTGTAAAAAGCTATGAAGCTAAATACGTTTTTTTTAAGACAACTTATTGTAAATAGAACTGAATTTAGCTTTAAAAGAGCTAAATTGGCAACATTGCAAACACATGACAAATTGACAAAGGACTAATGGTGGATGGTGGTTAGTATAGCGCATAGCGCCGTATTATAGCGCGCTATCTTTTCATAGCGCTTAGCGCGTGCTATGTAAGTAGCCGCCATGGTGCTTTGGCATCTTTGAGTATTAAACCAACTGGAGAGGCCATGTGCGTTAATTCCTAAACAAAAAAGTCTATCAATGTAGGGGGCACAAGAAAAACATAATACTGTATACTTCTCTACAAATGCAACATTGAATCGCGTCATTGTACACGCATACTACAGCATTTGTGTTTGTGTTTATTGCATTCACGCGTACCATCAAATTGTACACGTGTCGATACAATGGTGCCGCTGTCTACATACGTAAGCAAAGTAAGGCGAGGAATATGTCTATATTATTTATCGATAAACAAGTCATCATAGTCTGCATAAGTTCAGCGTTAGTAAAAATGATTTCAGTATTTTTTCATTAATTACCTACAGCCCTTTACAAGTACGCTGCTGAACATAGGCCTTCCTAAAGGGGTGGCACAGAGCACGGTTCTGATCCACCTCCTGCATCCATCAACAGCCTGCATGTCTTATCAGGTAGTCACTCCATCTATATGGGGGTAGCCCTGCACTTCACCCACCAGTACGAGGCTGCCACTCAAGAAACTTCCCTCCCCATCGGTCGTCGATTCTTCGAACTATGTGGCCGGCCAATTACCACTTCAGTTTATCAATCAGTTGGGCTATGACGGGCTTTCTGGTTCTACTGTGAATATCCTTATCTCTATGTTTATCATGCAGAAAGCCCCGAGCATAGCCGTCTCCGTAGCTCGCTGAGTGACTTTGAGCTTCCTCATACGGCCAGCAGTGAAGGGTTTTAGAGTTATATAAAATTATGATTTTATTGTAAAAATAGTTATGGCCAGTTTTTGAAAGCCTGAACAAACTCAGATTTTAATTCAAATTTATTCAATTTGTTAAATTTGAATTAAAATCTGTTGGCTATAGGTACTTTCCACTTGTGTCGGCATAACCGAACAATAAAAACACTAATACGTTAGTAACTTCACCGAAATTATCGGATATTATATAAAACCCGTAGTAGACATAGCCACAATGCCTTTGACTGCTAGCATGGTATTTCATTTTCTGCTTTATTTTCATTTCATCCGTGACCAAGGTTCAATGAAATAAAAAACTTTTGACACGTATAGTAAAAGTAGTAGTTAAAATTTAACACGTATATGTATACACATACATATATGTTAAATTTTAACATACATACAAAATAGTTTAATTTAATGTGTAGTGTTCGCGTAAATATAAGAAGTCATAATTGTAAGCTTGTCGAAATTATAAAATATTTTATGAAGAATAATGTTGGTGTCAAGGGTAATAATAAAACTATTTAATCTATTGATATTGTTGCATGCTATAATTAATGCTCAGTACATGGCGGGTGGTAGTAGCGCAATCTGGTATCAAGTAGCAGAAATGGGAGCGTCAAGATCTTTCTAGAACTCTCCCACACAGTGTTTGCGTAAATATAAGAAGTCATAATTGTAAGCTTTTCGAAATTCTAAAATATTTTCAAGAAGAATAATATTGGTGTCAAGGGTAATGATAAAACTATCTATTGATATTGTTGCACGTCATAATTAATGCCCAGTTTATGGCGCCTCATCATCGTAGGCCGCACGCTGGATCTAAAAAGTGGCTACTGGCAAGTTGAAATTGATCCTAAGGACAAGGAGAAAACTGCGTTCTCGACGGGAATGGGTCTGTGGCAATTTAAAGTAATGCCGTTTGAATTGTGCAATGTTCCAGCAACGTTTGAAAGGTTGATGGAACTTGTACTTATCGGGCTAATTGGCAATGTCTACTTGACATCCTCATCAACGTAGGCCGAGGAAGACCTTCAAAACCTGGAATGCATGCTCATGAAGATTCAGAGTTCCAACTTCAAGTTGAGTCCAAAGAAATGTTTATTACTCAAACTTCAAGTAAACTTTGTGGGGTAGAAGGTATCCGCATGGATCAAGAGAAAATCGCCGCTGTCAAGGATCGGCCGGATCCAAAATACAAGAAGCAGGTTAGAGCATTTTTGGTTTGTGCTCCTATTATCGGCGATTTGTGAAAACTTTGCAGATAGCCAAACCCCTTCAGAAGCTAACTGAGGAGAACCGACATTTCTGGTGGGATGAAAGTTGCAATATCGCATTCCAGAAGCTCAAGGACCGTCTGTGCAAAACACCTATTTTGTGGGTACAATGATTCAGGCAAGGAATTTATAGTTGACACAGACGCAAGTGATACAGGACTTGGCTGTGTGTTCATCATCATCATCAGCCTGCGGCAGTCCACTGCTGGACATAGGCATCTCCCAAGGCACGCCACTTAGCCCCGATCTTCGGCTATACGCATCCAGTTTCTACCAGCCACCTGTCCCTGTATCCGCGATGCAACTGGATTGGTTTTGTTTACTGTCCTATACTTGGACGGACATCGTACTGGTGTTGTTAAGACATCTCAGCGCTTCGATGTACCGCTAGTCAATTTGGCACTGCTGCAAAGAATCTAGAACAGACCAAGTTTCAATGGAGTCAAAGGCTTTCTCATAGTCCACAAATACAAGACACAGGAGCTAATTGTACTCTGTTGTCTTCTGTATTATTTGCCGCACTGTGTGAATGTGGTTTATAGTGCCAAATCCTCCTCGAAACCCAACCTGTTCCGGCTTCTCTAAGCCTATGCAGCCTCCAGTCTTTCCCTGGGCCCCCAAAAAGGCATACCTACCGCGGGCAACCTCCGCCCCACAACAATCACAGCCCTCAATTGAAGACCTAAAAACGTTGTATTCCGCTATTAGGAACATCGACGTTGGGGAAATTGCTGTGTTAGCACGCAAATTGCACGCTGCGAAGTCCCTTCAGGACCGTCTCGTCGCTCTTACAGAGCATCATAATCTTTTGTGCTCGTTGTAAGTTAAGTTAACTTAATTAACTTAACTTCACAATGACAGAGCAGTTTGCTCTACCAAAGTCTCACGGTCGTATCAAACCTAAGGGTTTATCGCTTGTATCCTTTAATATTCGCGGTTTGCGAAATAACCTCCCAGAGCTTAAGCTCTTTCTTCGAAATCGTGAAGCCGATTTCCTCCTCCTACAGGAAACTAATCTCAAAATTAAAGACACTAAAGGCCTTTCTATTAAAAACTTTTCTCTTCTTCGTAATGACAGACCCAACTGCCGAGGCGGCGGAACGGCTATCTATTACAAGAAGACACTTCACTGCTCGCCCATTTCTACTCCGCAGCTTACCAACGTGGAAGCCACGGTATGCAGGCTAGCTATGACTGGACATCAGTCCATCCTCAAAGCCTCCTGTTACATCCCTTCAGGAACCCATCCCTTCAAAAAAGGTTTTGAGGCTATTTTATCTTTAGGCAATTCAGTCATTATGTTTGGAGATTTTAACTCCAAGCATACTGAATGGACATGCCGTACTATCTCCCCTAGTGGCAAGATACTGCTCGATATCACCCAGTCTCTTGATATTACCGTCCTCAGTCCCCTCGGTGTTACTCACTTTCCCGATAACACCGATCACGCCCCCGATGTACTAGATTTTGCGTTACTCAAAGGAGTTTCTCTCAACCTCAGGGCAATCGAGACACTAGACGATCTAGGATCCGATCACCGACCGGTCTCCCTCATTCTTGGCCATCAGCTGCCTCCCCCAACACACATGAAAACCTTCACTAATTGGAAGGGATTCAAGGAGTCCCTAGCTAAAGCTCTGGACTCACAGGACTCTATCATCTCCCTACCGTCGGACTTAGACAGTCCCGAAAAAATTGACACCGCAGTCGATTCACTCTCCACCCTTATTAAATCCTCCCTTAAGGAGAACGAAGGGGTCGCCCGGTTGCTAACTATAGTGGGCTTCCCCTACATATTAGCATCCTATTAAAAGCCAAGAAAGCTGCTTTCCGGCGAGCAGCAAAATATCCCACCCCCGAATATAGGCGCAAGGCCAATCGTCTTCAACGAGAACTCCGTTTCCACCTCTCTGAATTTCGGGACCTCGAAAAGAGTAAACTCATGGAGAATATCTCTCCATCTCATACAGCGTACTATCAGATGGCTAGAGCCCTCCGCATAGACGCTATCACCCACACTCCCCCTCTTTCCCGTCCCGACGGTACGATTGCCTTCGAGGACGAGGAAAAGGCTGAGTGCTTTGCAGATAGCATTGCCGCACAATGCTCTCCTAGCTCTCAACCCGTTGGCCCCTCACACGTCCAGGCAGTGGAGGATGAGGTCCGCCGCCGGAACTCACCCCTTACAGCCTCCGAACCTATCTCTGTGTCCAATGATGAGATTTCATCCCTCATCAAAGGACTTAAGCCCAAAAAGGCTCCGGGCGCGGATGGCATCTCCAACCAAGCCCTAAAACACTTTCCTGAGCAGGTGTTAACCTTTTTATCTATTATCTTCAACGGCTGCGTCAACCTTAGTTACTTTCCCACTACGTGGAAAGAGGCAACTGTGATTGGTATTCCCAAGCCAGGCAAGCCTCTCAACCTCCCCTCCAGTCATCGCCCCATTAGCCTCCTCAAGGCCATGGGCAAGCTCTTCCAAAGAGTTATCCAAACTCGCATGAGGCGCCATCTGTTTCCCACAGACGGTGACCCTCTTAATATTCCCCATCAATTCGGTTTCCGAGCGAAACACTCATGTCCCCAACAAGTTCATCGTATTGTGGAATATATCCTCAGCGGTTTTTATCCCCGTCGTCATAAGACCATAACGGTCTTTTTCGACATAGCTAAAGCCTTTGATAGAGTCTGGCATACAGGCCTTATTTACAAGCTATACAAAATAGGTCTCCCTCGTCTAGTACGTCTCGTGGCCTTTTATCTAAAGCATCGTATCTTTCGCTTTAGACACGAAGGCGCGCTATCTTCACAGCGCCCTATCAAAGCTGGTGTCCCTCAGGGCTCAGTATTTGCTCATCTGTTGTACATCCTGTTCACCAACGACATTCCCATCCCGTCGAAAGGTGTTCAGCTCTCCCTCTTCGCAGACGACACTGCTATCTACCAGTGGCGAAGCTAGGGCTCCAAACTGGGGCACGCCCAAGATATGGTTTTGTTTTTTTAGCACTTTTAAAAATACATCAATCTTGTTCTGTCTCCACTCTTCAGTTTCATATTCAGTTCTGTCGAGGACGTGTTTAACAAAGCACACAGAAGGCATACTACCGCTAAGATAGGTTGTATGACCGTAGAATCAATCAATTTTCGTTCGATAAAATGACTTCACCTATAGAATTAAGTAGATGGGGCTATTAAAATTTTATATACTGAAGACTAAAGGAAATATTTTTTAAAAACCTCAATACATGATGTATTCATTTAAATAAAATTTGGTCTTCACATTAAAAAAAAGGATTGTAACAATTACTTGCTATAAAATTAAACTTATACCTATGAGTTAAAAGGTTCATGTATATAGTTGTATTCTATTGATCGACAGATGGCGCTATTTGATTTATGCACGCGCTATTGAATGTATCCTGCCGTAGTAGTTAGTTATCCGCTAATGTATATCAAATTGAGTCTTACATCGAGAATATAAACGAGTTGTGTTAACGTGAGTGTGTATCATTTCTAAAATTGGTGCCGAAACCCGGCAGAAGATTGAAACTAAAGTGAAGTTAGTGAACTGTGAAGTGTTAATAAGTGGTGAGAACAGTGCAAAGGTAAATGAAATTGGACTTTAAAACCGTGAGTAAATAAACTTTTCAAATATCAGTGAATTAGAAGATTGTCTTAGAAAATTACTCGGACTTGTAAAAATTTCGTGATTGCATTCTGTGGACTTAGAAAAATCTAGTGTTATTTTAGACTTGTAAAAATTTCGCGATTCTATTCTATATACTTAGAAAATTCTCAGAGTGTTGTGGACTTGTAAAAATTTTGTGATTTGTTACTAAAGACTTAGAAAAATTTGTATAATTTGGACTTGTAAAATAATTGTGTTATATGAACTTGCATTAGGTTTTAATTGTTCCATATACTTTGAACTGTTTATCGAGTTGAACTTTAGGATTTTTGTGAATTATTAATTCGAAAGACTAAAAGAAAATTTACGTTAAATATAATAAAATAAAATGGAGAGATTAATCAAAGGGCCACAAGAGTTGTTTGAGCAATTAAGAAAAGCAGAGCGCCATCTTAAGAAGGCGAACCATGAGGTTCGGGTGAAGTCAAGTTATTTGACAGCAAGAATGGAAGCGTTAAACAAGTTGGAAGAAGCTTTCAACCAAAATCATCTTGAAATAGTTGCAAAAGCAACAGAGGAGCATATAGAAACGTTACAATATTTTCAAGATGACTTGCAGGATAGCTTTCAAGAATATTTTATACAATACAAAGCCTTGTTGAAGGAGTACCTAGCTTATTCCGATCTAAACACGACTACACAAAAGATAGACGAAAATGAGAATGCATCGAACAAAAGTCAAGGAAACTCTGAGGTGCAATTACCTAGAATTCAACTGCCTATTTTCTCAGGAAAATCACCGAGTGGCAATCTTTTTATGATATGTTTGTCTCTTTAATACACGAAAATCATACACTTTCGGCTGTTCAGAAATTACATTACTTAAAATCGAGTTTGTCTGGAGAACCTGAAGTGCTTCTGAGGAATTTTGCTACTACGTCGGCTAATTACAAAGAAGCATGGGAGCAATGAATTAAACGTTATAACAACAAAAGATATAACTGATATGCTATTATGAAGACATTATTTGGACAAAAGAATATACAATACGAATCGGCGAATGCCATTAGACATTTGTTAGATACAACAACTTCTTGCCTAAAGGCTCTTAATAATCTTAACATTGGTACGGAACAATGGGATGCAGTTATACTTCATTTGGTAGTATCAAAGTTGGATCACGAGTCACATCGTCAGTGGGAAAATTATATAAGTGCTGTATCAGATGAATTACCTAAATGGTCTCAGTTAGAACAATTTTTAGAAACGAGATTTAGAACTTTGGAGATGATCGATACAAGTAAGCAAACAAGCAATAAGATTACAATACAATCGAAAAGTTTAAACCAATCGGTAAAAGCTAAGTCATTGCATTCAGCTATGAATGTGAAACAGAGTTCAGCTGAGCAGAATTGTGCAATGTGTAACGGTCCACATTTTGTTTATTACTGTACTCAATTTAAAAAGCAGCCAGTTATTGAGAGACAAAATATTGCACAAACTAAAAGGCTTTGTTTTAATTGTCTAGCACCTACGCATCCTGTATACAAATGTCATCAAAATACTACTTGCCGCAAGTGTGGTAAAAAACATCACACATTGCTTCATTTTGAGAAAGAGGATAAAGAAGCTTTTAACATTTTGGAACAACATGATTTATCTAAAGGAGAACCTCAACAATTTAATAGTGATGTGACTTCTTCAGCGAACGAGAGAAACCTAGTAGCTAATTTTTCGAGACAAGATTTAAAAACTTATAATGTATTGTTAGCGACTGCTGTTATAAAATCTAAATCTAGAAATGGTTCTTATGTGATTAGAGCGTTGCTTGATCAAGGCTCGCAAGCTTCTTTTGTTAGTGAAGATACTGTACAATTGTTAGGTCTTAAGCGTACAAATGTAAATGGTAAGGTGTCAGGTTTGGGAGATGGTCAAACGGTGATTAAACATGCGGTTAGTATTGAAGTTGAATCGCGTCACGTACCTGGGAAAGTTATATGCGTTAATGCGTATGTATTAAAATCACTTACTTCATTATTACCAGGTCGTGAAGTACGTATACCCGATTGGTTAGAATTAAAAACCTTACCTCTTGCCGATCCTGGATTTGCATCACCGGGAAAGGTTGATATATTACTCGGTGCTGACGTATACGGGGAAATATTGCTAAGTGGAATTAAGAAAAGTCCATATGGGAATTTAATAGCACAAAACACGTTGTTTTGGTGGATTTTGTCTGATAAAGTAACACACGAGTTGAATAGTGAGAATGTTATCACTTTACATGTTCATATAAGAGAGGATGAGATTCTGAAAAAATTTTGGGAAATGGAGAACGAGCCTAATAGTATCGAGAAAAAATTAACAGCAGAGGAAAAATTATGTGAAAAGTTATACAAAGGAACTACTTTAAGGCGTGGAGACGGTAAATTCATTGTAAGATTACCTTTTAAAACAATTGACCCGCAGTGTCAATATGATCGATCATTTGAGATTGCTGTTAATAAATTACATTCATTAGAGCGAAGATTATGTAAAAACCCTACACTTTATAATGAGTACATTAACGTCTTACAGGAATATGCAACGTTAGACCATATGAAGATAGTTAATGGTGATGATATTAATAATCCTAAAGCCGTGTATCTTCCTCACCACGCGGTTGTGAGGGAAGATAAAGAAACAACGAAGGTCAGAATGGTCTTCAATGCTTCTAGTAAGGGTGTTAATGACGTGTCTGTTAACAATGATTTACTAGTTGGTCCTAAACTCCAACAAGATTTACGTCACTTGTTACTACGATGGCGCAAACATCCCATTTGTATAGTTGCCGACCTAGTGAAAATGTATCGGCAGGTATATGTGCATGAGGATGACACCGACTTTCAGAGGATATTATGGAGAACTAAACCTGAGTTACCAGTTCAGCACTATGAATTGCTAACATTTGACGTTTTAACAGGCAATGCCTGTGCGCCTTATCTTGCAGTGAAAACGCTACAAATATTAGCAGAATTAGAAAAGGAGAAATATCCATTGGCAGCTCAGATTACATAACGAGATTACTATGTTGACGATTTAATGACAGGTTGCGAAACTGAGGAAGAAGCATTACACATTTACGAACAAATGTGTAAGCTGATGGAAGCTGGTGGATTTGAACTGCAAAAATGGAGTAGCAATAATCAATTGTTTCTAAATCATATTAGGAAAGAGAATTTGAACACCGAAAATCTATAGCGATTAAGGTTGATAATGTGATGAAGGTTTTAGGCATTTGTTGGAACAGGTGTACAGATAATTTTGAGTATATAGTAAATCTAGTTGCACCTGAAGAATATATAACAAAACGAAAAGTTTTATGGGATGTTGCAAGACTCTATGATCCTATTGGATGGATTGCCCCAGTAATAATTACTGCTAAGGTTTTCATCCAGAAATTATGGAAAGCATGCCTTGAGTGGGATCAGGAATTGCCCAAAAATCTTTTATCTAAGTGGTTAACATATAGATACGAGTTAATGAACCTTAAGAATATCACGATACCGCGGTGGCTTGGTTCAACAAAGGGGTCTAAATTGGAACTTTACGCATTCTCAGATGCATCAAGTGTAGCCTATGCAGCTGCAATTTATCTCAGGGTAATGAACGATAATAAAGAAGTAAACGTGAGGCTTATTACTGCCAAGACTAAGGTCGCACCAATAGAAAAGGAGGTGACCATACCCCGCTTGGAACTTTGCGGAGCAACTCTAGCTGCAAAATTATTAAACGAGGTTTCGTAGGTAATGGACATACCTAAAGGAGACTTCTCGTATATGCGTGGACTGACTCAACTGTAGTGTTGACTTGGCTACGCGGACCTGTCAGTCAACGGACGACTTACGTAAGTAATAGGGTGTCCCACATTCTCACAATTATGGATGTTGAACAGTGGGGACATGTATCCACTAATATTAATCCCGCTGACTGTGCGTCAAGAGGACTAAACCGACGGAATTTAAGAGCCACAAATTGTGGTGGAGCGGTCCTGACTGGCTATCACAACAAATTGTTCGTATTGAAAAGCCTGAAATAATGGATACTCATGAAGGAGAACGAATAAAATCGTTTGTTGTTAAAGAAAAGGGATGTAATGATTTTGAATGGATGAAATTTTCAAACTTAACTAAGCTATTAAAAGTTATTTCGTTATGTCGCAGATTTCCGAAAATAAAGTTGCCGCCAGATGAGAGGAAAGCCTTTCCAAAATTTGCTACAACTGATGAGATGAATCAAAAGCTACAATTTTGCATTAAACAAGTTCAAGAATATGAATTCACGAAAGAAATAAATTCTTTGAAATTAAAAGGTTGCGTTGAAAATCGGAGCGTGTTACGCACTCTGTGTCCCTTTTTAGACAAAAATGGGATTTTAAGTGTGGGTGGATGCCTAAGTCAAGCTAATGTAAGCTACGATCTGAGGAATTCGATCATTTTGCCTGCTGAGAATCATCTCAGCCAGTTAATAGTTGCTGATGCTCATACAAAGACTCTTCATGGTGGTCCGCAACAGATGATGAGTTTTTTGAGATCAAAATTTTGGATATTGAGAGCACGTAATATGGTTAAAAAGTACTACAGTAGTTGTGTTGTATGTTTAAGATACTTAAAAGCAGCAGCCACACAATTAATGGGTCAGTTGCCGGAAGTTAGATTAAAACCGAGCAGACCTTTCAAAAGTTCAGGAGTGGATTGTGCGGGTCCAATTAATATCCGGTTCTCTCCAGGGCGTGGATCAAAATCCTACAAGGGATACATTTGTTTGTTCGTTTGTATGGTGACTCGCGCGATCCACTTAGAAGCGGTATCTGATTTGACGGCCAAGGGCTTTATAGCTGCATTTAGAAGATTTGTTGCACGTAGAGGTCATTGCCAAGATCTCTTCAGCGATAACGGCACGAACTTTGTGGGAGCAGATAAAATGTTGTGTAAAATGTTTAATAACGCTAAATCTGAACTACATAATGAAATAGCCGAATTATTAACCTTAGAGTCAACAAAGTGGCATTTTATACCACCAAACGCACCTAACTTTTGAGGAATATGGGAGGCGGATGTACGAAGTGCAAAAGCTCATTTTAAACGAGTCGTAGGTGACACTACCTTGACATTTGAAGAGATCTCTACTATGCTGACGCAAATAGACCCCTTTTTAAATTCGCGACCTTTGAGTGTTCTTAGCGACAACCCAAATGACCCTCTCCCATTGACACCAATCATGATCATCATCAATCATTTTTTAATAGGTGAACCTTTGTCAAATATTAGTGATGTCGATTATTGTGATCAAAATGTAAGCGGCTTAGATAGGTGGAAAATTATTCAAAAAATGGTAAATTTGTTTTGGAAAAGGTGGTATAAAGAATTTTTAAGTAATTTAAATCAAAGAAACAAGTGGTATACGAAAAAACCTGAAATTAATATTGGAGATGTAGTGGTGTTAAGGGATGATAATATACCACCCGCTAAATGGATTTTAGGGAAAGTAACAAATAAGCATGCCGGACCTGATGATGTGACTAGAGTCGTTACTATTAAGTGTAAGGGAGGATATTTAAAACGTCCTGTTAGTAAGCTTTGTGTGTTGGTTAAGTCATGAAGATTCAAATCACATTGTCACGGTGGGCGGCATTCTTCTTTGAGTTGTAATATAATTGTTAGGAGTATGTGGATTTTTTTTGAAGGACAAGTCCTTGGTGGGCGGAATGAGTAAAAAGGTTCATGTATATAGTTGTATTCTATTGATCGACAGATGGCGCTATTAGATTTATGCACGCGCTATTGAATGTATCCTGCCGTAGTGGTTAGTTATCCACTAATGTATTGCGCCCTCCTTTCTGCCAAGGAGGGTCGCGTTCGTATACGGCTTAGAGATCTCTAGTCAGATCGTTAAGCCAATTCCTAAAAGGTTGGGTATAGTGGGTAAAAGTCGCCACATAACCACGCAGCCGGCTGCGTGGTATGCTATGAGCATTCCCAACCTCCCTCCCCCGCTTTCCGGAGGGTTGCCCATATTTGCTTCGGGCGCAAAAAAAAAATGTCAAATTGAGTTTTACATCGAGAATATAAACGAGTTGTGTTAACGTGAGTGTATCATTTCTAACAACCTAGGTATCTCATATTTTATGCTGCAGTTCAAAATGATATTTTAACTCATATCGTAATATAAGTATTGAGTTATTAAACCTTTAAATACGCCTAGAATAATTAAACTTTAATACTAAAGAGCCCTGTACCTATTAAAGTGTGAAGAAATGTTTATTGAATTAAAATTTTATTTTTAAAAATTTTACCTTTTCCTCGTTGATTAGCACTTTAACACAATTATATTCATCACAAAGAACACTCTTTTCCTTCATTTTCACTAAAAATCTTTAAAAAAGTATAAATTTTCAACTCACAATATTTTACATTATAATATATTCGCTCAAGCTAACACAGTAACACACAATGTAAACATTGAAATGTGACGTGAACTTGCAAACATATCGTCGGCGTCACCCGCACGCCTCCGTGTCTCGACTAACTTCATACCTAACGTGACCATAAGTCCCCCTTTAGGCAGGACGTTCCCGATTTCAAGGTTTGTGTCGCGCTGTCCCCAAAATACGTAAAAATGTCCCGCTTTGACAAACAAAAGCGTGACAATCATGCAAACTCTGTCACCTGTGCCATCATTGTGACGCCGCGCGTACCAGGTTTGCCAGCATGGCTTGTATAGTTACGTGATTATTCTGAAAAGCTATACTTTTGAATTTAAAGTTACGAAGTGACAATTTTTAGTTAATCTACAATAAATTATCAAATAACGTAAGTTATTTCCAATTAGTATTTATTTGATGTTCAGAATTCACTTTAGATCATTAATGCCCGGTTTCTGAAGTTCCCAGTTATATTCCCATTAGCTATTGATTCAATAAAGTTATCTATAAGATATCGGTCGGTTAACTGTCATTGCGTTTCTGAATACCAAACCAACCGTTCAACAACTATGAAACCAATAACAAGTTCCATAATTTGCCACTAGATGGGTCTTTTTCGATTCATCGAAGACATCGAGTTTAAAATTGGTTTTTTTATTTCAATTCTTCATTTATACTAGTATTATTCATAAAATATTATTTTTTGAGGCTAAATAAGTGAATATGCACTGTTTTAGCAATAAATTAAGATAATTCAATATTTATCAGAGACTCTATGGACGACATCATTGTACTGTCAAATTGTTTAAAAAGAAAACATCATAGATTTAGATTACTGTATATATACTAGGAAAACATCATACCTACTCATTGCTTTTATTTTGCGCGTGGTTTATTTTTTCTCTTTCCGATTTTAAGTTTAGTGGTTTTATCTTTTAAAATAAACATTATGAAGTCTGGCAAACGTAGCAGAAATTTTACAGAAAGAGAGAAGATGCTTCTAATTGAAGCAGCCAAAGAATTTGTGGTTACAATTGACAACAAAAAGACGGACGGAACTACTGTTGAGGCCAAGAAGCAAGCTTGGATGGCGTTGACAAATAAATATAATGCTCTTTCTGAAACGGGAATCAGAACAGAAAAACAATTGCATGCGTTATATGACAATTTAAAAAAAACTGCCGTCGATGAAAAGGTTGTGGCCTTATTACCTCCACAATTTAAAACAATATCTAATGATTTTGACTCATCAGCACCATATTGCACCATAGGTATGTAAGTTTAGTGTTTTTCTAACATCATATTACATCAGAATTTAGCATTTATTGAGCATGCTTTTACCTGATGTTTTGGTTAAATTCTTCTTATATCCACTATTTCAGCATAGGGCTATACATAACCTGAGCAATAAAAGTTATCAATATAAATTTACAGGGAAAAATTAGTTTAAATCTAGTCAAACTTACTAATAATTTCATGTGAAATAGAATAAAGATAATGAAACAAAATATAATTAAATAATCATTTATTTATGTCGCATCCGAAGCTGGAAGCTTCAGGAAGCGGATACTAGGGACAAATATCACACGAGGGTAGCCGAAAAGCTTGACACCATCGATGGCAGGAAAGAATGTGTGGAGAGAACATGGCAGAACCTTAGGGATGGAATGGTAAGTGCAGCGGAAGAAGTATGTGGTACGACAAAAAGAGGTAGTAGTAAAAGAAGAGATGCATGGTGGAATGACGAAGTGAAAGAAGCTGTAAAAAAGAAGAAAAAAGCATGGTTAGACTACTTGGCCTCTAGTAACGATGAGCATATGAGAGAGAAGATGAAAGAAAGATATAAGCTGCAGAAAGTTCATGCGAAAACATTGATTGAGGAAGTATGTGAAAGGTGTAGAATAGAAGCGGACGAGAGGTTGTCGCACAACTTTAGGGAAAACTCTAAACTCTTCTGGAAAGAGGTTGGAAGGTCCCGGAGTGGTGCGACAGCTTTAAGAATGAACAAAGTGCTTTCGAGAACCAATGACGTCCTCTCAGAAAAATCGGACGTCATGCAGCGATGGAGTGAATTTTATAGAGAATTGTATGCGTGTCATGATCTTAGTGAAGGATCCGGGGGTGACGCCGTGACTGGCACGCCAGACACGGACCTCGATGACACTGAGGTCATCAGCATGAAAGAGATTGAACATGCAATTCGAAGTTTGAAATGTGGTAAGGCTGCGGGACTAGACAGAGTTACTGCTGAAATGGTCAAGTACGGTGGGCCTCGCGTCTGGGACAGCTTTCATATGCTGTGCAATTTGTGCTGGCGGACGGGAGATGTCCCGGATGATTGGCGATCCGCGGGCATTGTGCCTTTATATAAAGGTAAAGGTTCACATTTTGACTGCGGGAGCTATCGGGCGATCAGCTTGACCAGTTTAGCAAGTAAAGTTTATTCGAAGGTTTTGACGCGCAGGATGCAAGAGAAATCGGAAAGATTCTTATAGTTTAGTTAGTTTGCAACGGGCTGTTTTCCGCAACTCCACGTCTCTGCGCGTATTTTGCGTGTGGGCAGGAATAATGTGATTATTCGAGCCATGAGATCTCCCCGAAGAAGCTCAACAGTCCCTTGATGTTGCATGCAACTTCGGGGAGTGATCCCGGCGTGCCGAGATGTTTAGCCCTGTACGTAGCGACCTCCGGACATTTCAGTAGCACGTGGGCCGCCGTTTCTTCCTCCCCCATACATGCCCTGCACAGGGGACTATCTGTAACACCTATAGTAAATAGATGTTTGTTAAAGGTGCCATGTCCTGTGATAGCACTAGTTACTATCCTTATCTGCGGCTTGTTCAGTCTCATTAGAACTTTGGTTAAGCGACTGTTTATTACAGGTAGGGCCTCCCTAGCTTGTCTACAGTCTGTTAGATTTTTCCAAAGCTGAGCGTGTTGATTAGTGAAGTGTCTACGTACCATTGAACGAACGTTACCAAAGGGGATTGGTATGATTGGTTCCGGCCCTATAGTGGCCAGAGCCGATCCTCTTCTGGCCAGTTCGTCCGCTGCATCGTTGCCTCTGGATCCACTGTGTCCCTTTATCCATTGTAGAGTCACATTGTTGTTTTTACATACCTCATTTAATCGTTGATGGCATTCATATATTAGTCCCGAGTTCACCCCATTGCAACTCAGAGCTTGTAGTACCGCCCTACTGTCGGTCAGTATTCTGATGGGGAAGTCATTAACCTTCCTAGCATCAATTGCTATGGCCGCTTGAATGATACCCATACATTCCGCCTGAAAGACCGTGTTATAGGTACTCAGCGGTGTGCATATGTGAATATTGAGGTCTTCAGAGAAAGCTCCAGAACCTACACATTTCCTTTGTTTTAGAACCATCGGTGAAAATTCTAAGCTCTTTTGGGCTTAATCCTTCCGGCTGGTTGTTTTCATTTAATTGTATCTTGTATTTCTTATCGAAAACAAATTGTTTAGGAATCCTATCGTATTTGGCTTGTAGGATAGGAATTGCTGAGTAGATTCTATCAATTATGCCTGTATGAGGGACACTATTCTTACTCCAAAGATTTAGGGTCTTGAGTCTGATGGCAGCTAAAGTCGCTTCTTGTTGTATATGTAGATGAAGCGGAGTTAGCTCCAGCATCGCTTCCAAGGCTGCTGTTGGCGTAGTTCTTATGCAGCCTGTGGCAGCCATACATGCCAGTCTCTGGTAGCGCTGAAGCTTCCTAATTGTGGTGGCTTCATTGGTCTTGGTCCACCATACCAGAGCGCCGTATGTGATCATGGGCCGGATTACAGTTTTGTAAAGCCACAGTATGATTTTTGGCGTCAGTCCCCATCTTTTGCCAATCATGTTTCTGCATTGCCAGAAAGTTATACTAGCTTTGTTGATTTTGTTTTCTATGTTTTTATTCCAGTTAAGTTTGCTGTCCAAAGTAAGACCTAAATATTTTACCTCAGAGGATAGCTGGAGTTTTGTGCTGAAAAGACTTGGAAGGTGATAGTTATTCAGCATCCGTTTTTGTGTGAACATTACTAAAACCGTTTTATTTGGATTGACGGTTAAGTCGTATTCCCTGCACCATCTCTCCACTATACGGAGAGCCGCTTGGGTCAGGTCGCACACTATGCTAGCTGTCTTTCCCGAGACCAGTATAGTCAGGTCATCAGCATAACCTACTGTATAAAAGTGATTAGTATTTAATTTGCTGATGAGTTCATTAATGACCATATTCCACAGGAGAGGTGAGAGGACCCCACCCTGCGGGCAACCTTTCTTAATTAGGATTGGTTGAGATTCACCAGCAATCTTTATTATTCGTGTACTGAGCATGTAAACTATCCAGTCAATCAGTGCCGGTTCAACTTTATGTCTACTGAGTGCACCTTTTATGCTGGAGAAGTTTGTTCTGTCAAAAGCACCTTCTATATCTATGAAGGAACCTAGACATATTTCTTTGTTTTGGATGGCCCCTTCAATCTTAGTAATTACCTGATGAAGTGCCGATTCTGTTGATTTGCCTAGACTGTAGGCGTGTTGCTTGTCGTGTAGTGGTAAGTTCATTAGCGCCGACCCCCTTAATTCCCTTTCACACATCCTCTCCATCGTCTTTAGGAGAAAGGATGTGAGGCTAATGGGCCTGTAGGATTTAGGGTCAGTGTAATCGCTCTTACCTGGTTTGGGTATAAATGTGATTTTCACTTCCCTCCATCCCCTAGGAACATATTTTAGAGCCAGACAGGCTCTCATTATGGCAACAAGTCTGACTATTAGGGCTTTACCCCCCCACTGTAGAAGTGCCGGGAATATGCCGTCAGGTCCTGCCGCCTTGTAGGGGAGGAAACTGTGAATGGCCCAATGGATTTTGTCCATCGTTACCACTCTCTGTGCTAAATTCCAGTCTTCTACTGTTGGTGTCAGTATGTCGTCATGCCGGTTTGCCTCCTGGGTTAAGCAGCAACCTGGGAAGTGTGTTTTAATTAGGATGCGTTGGGCTTCATCCGGCGATGTTGAGTAGCTACCGTCGGGTTTCTTTAGAGACATGGATCCCGACGTGTTCTGTTTAGCTAGAATATTCCTTATCCTATTTGCTTGTTTGCAGGTTTCTATGTTGCCACAGAATTTACGCCACCCAGTCGAGCGTCGATACCTGATACATTTTTTGTATTCAGACTTAGCTTTCTTATATAGTAGCCAGTCTTCATCCATTGAGGTATTCATGGCCCTGTTTAGGGCTTTTCTTACCTTCTTGCGTTTCCTATCGAGTTCTACACCCCACCATTGTTGCTTTACCTCGGCATGCCTTGGTGGAGTGATTTCTGGACATGATTCATGGTAGCTATCTATCATGGCCTTAGTAACAGCTGCTACCTGTTCTTCTAGGAGCGACTGATCTGCTATAGTATTTATCCCCTCAGAACCCGCGAGCGAAGACGTCAACTTATTTAGGTATTTTGTTTTATCCGTCTTGCGGGGATTTCTCCATGGTGGTGTAGAGGGGATATCGACCTGTAGTGCGAAGCAGATCCATCTATGGTCTGAGCATGAGGCCTCTTTCGACACATGCCATTCCGTAATTAGTTTGGCTGCTCCCTCTGTTGCAAGTGTGAGGTCGATTATAGTGCGACAGCGTTTGTTTATGAATGTAGGTTCAGAACCTATGTTTAAAATGGTTAGGTTAGTACTAAATAAAAATTCAACTAAAACCTTACCTCGTTCATTAGGTTTTTCCATTCCCCAAAGGGGATGATGTGCGTTGGAGTCCGTCCCGATCACAACCTCTAGTCCGGTCCTCTCGCAGAAGTTCACCAGCCTGCCGAGGTCATGAGGGGGAGGAGTGTCTTCCTCCGGCATGTAGACCGAGGCGACGACTAACCTTCTCTCCTGTGTGTGTTGTATTGCCACGGCATACATGTCTCTAGAACAGAAATCTGTTAATGGTTGTGCACAGATATCTTTAGTAGTGTAGATACACGCTCTAGGCTTGTCGTGTTCAGGGCTGTAGAATAGCTTACCTTTTAGGTTGTTTAGGCCTTTAATTTTACCAGCCCCAACCCACGGCTCCTGGATTAAGGCTATGGCAGTCTTTTGAACCTCTAACCACTTGCGTAATTGAGCCGACGCAGTTTCGCTGTGGTGGAGGTTGGCTTGCACTAGGCTAGTTTTGGACGAAGGGCACGCCATCATTGATCGCGTCCTCCCCGTCCCCTCCCAAAAATAGGCCTGCCAGAAGATCTCGGGTCTCTTCGTCAGCCACCGAGTCGGAAGTGGTCGGCAAAATGCAGTCCTCTTCGTCACTCAGTGAGCTGCCGCTGAGCCCGGTCTCCACTGGGGGCTTTGGCTCAGTTGTGCAGGCCGTTTCTTCACTGGGCTTGGCCTCCAGTGATTCCACTGTACCGGTAACCGTGGCTCCGGTATCCATGACTTCCGGGCTGTTTTCTACCTCTTTGCTCGGTGGAGTATCAAAGAATTTACCTCCACGACCCTGGAATTTTACGTATACCGCCCCGCATACGCATGCGAGACGGCGTCCGGCCTTCATCAGGGTCGGGATGTGATCCTCCGGCACCGAAACAACGAGGAACCACCCGTCCGTCTGCTTGTCAGCCTTGAGTAACAGCCAGTCCCTGATGTTAACCCAGCGGTTCTGGTACGCCAGCACGCGACCAATGTCACGTGAGTCTTTCCAGGCTCCTTGGGCATCAGGGATTAGGATACCACATTTGACTCTTTGTGGTATCTCTGACTGTTTTTTTATAGTCAGCAAGGTGTTGGATTTAAGGTCGAGGGTAGCAATATTCCCCTTCAACCAGTCCAGAGCCTTCTGATCGTCGCACCACAGTTTCAGGACACCCTCCGTATATACGGGTTTGCCCCTAAAAACTGGGCCCGACGCATCAGGGTCCTGACTACTCCACGCCTCGCTGATTATCTTCCTCTGTATTGCTACGAGGATGTCGTCTGCTACTTCCTTCGTAATGTGACCTGAACGCGCACACGTTAAGGCCACACCCAAATCTGCTCTAGCAGCGGAAGCGTAGCTCGTATTTGCAGCCTTTGGTTGCTGTCCGAGTCGCACTTTTTTGTGCTCCCCTCTAGGCGAGGTGGACTCTTCCAGCATCCTTTTGGCTGCTCTTTCTTTCTTCCCAGGACGCTTGGCCGCTCGCTGCTTCCTGGCGGATGTCCTAGAACTGGTTCCTGCGGCCGCGACTTCCACTTGGTCTGGATTTTTATCCTTCCCAGCTTCAGTGCGGCTACTGGTTCCAGCTCCAAGCACCCCAGTCGCAGTGGCTTGCCCAGCCTCCTTGGTTTTAGTTTCAGAAGCAGCCAGTGCGGCTCGTTCCCTTCGGCCTTTTTCCCGCTGCTTCTTGTTCTTCTTTTTGGCCTTTCCACTACTGCCTGCAGGGATAGACCCTCCTGATGGTCCGTCAGGTCGGCAAGTCACCTTTTTGGGTGCCTTGCCTTTCCCCTTACGGCTCACCACTTGCCAGGCAGCAGAGAAAAGGTCGTCAGTTCGTATTGGCTCCGCAGTTTTGTCACTCGCGGGCTCCTGTTCTTTTTTCCCCCCCAGCTCCTTGGAACTGGTTTTGGAAACGTTCAGCGAGGTAGTTGTCCCTTTGATGGGGGCACCTGCGCTGGACGGTACTGTCCGTGGAACCGCCGGTTTAGTGACGGTTCCCCCTTGTTCATTGGTGTCTCTGGTAAGCACCTCTGACACCTCTCCCTCTTTCTTTTTGGGCCTTAAATTGTCCATAGTATTTGTTCTTAAAAATTTCATCCCCCCGGCTTCCCACCCTCCATGGAGCCCGCACCTTTGGGAACGCCCTATTTCAGGCGTTAGGATTACCGGGAGAATATAGGGACGTGAAGTTGGCTCACAGCGCGACATCGGGAGCTCGATCCAGCTGGTAGATGGGGCTGACAAGGCCCATCCCCACCACCCAAATAAACTGTCACTTGCTCCGTCAGCATGGCCTTTACCACCACCCAGCCCCCCTTTTCAGGAAAACTAGGCAGCCCCCACATCCCTCGCCTGCGACCCTCTGACGGGGCGCTTGGCCATTTCCCTATCTGTGGCTAGCAGATAGGGCTACCATTTAGCTAGAAATCCGGACCAAAGAGGGCGTGTTGCCTCTCGCCACTATATACCCCAGCGACGATCGGCTCAACCCTCCAGGACTCCTTCATCCCCGCGTACGGCGCTCGACTGCGCAGGTCCTAGCGCAGGTGGGTGTGTTAGTCCCCCGGATACACCCACTCTCTCCGGCGGAACCGTCCCCTCCTCCTTTCTCATCCGGGCTTGGGACCGGCAATGGCGGAGTTAAAGATTCTTATGGGAGGCACAATGCGGATTTAGACCTGGAAGAGGATGCACGGATCAAATGTTTTCTCTCCGCATGATCACGGAGAAGCTTCTGAGTGTTAACCAGAGGATTTTCTGTGCTTTTGTGGATCTGGAGAAAGCATTTGATAAGGTTATAAGGAAGAAAATGTGGGAACTGTTGCCGGGATATGGTGTGGATGGTCGATTGTTAAGGGCTGTGCAGTCACTTTACTATGACTGTAAAGCCTGTGTGCGGGTAGGGCATGACCTGTCACCCATGTTTAGCGTCCAAGCGGGCGTAAAACAGGGTTGTGTCATGTCTTCCTGGCTGTTCATACTGTATCTCGACAGCTGTTTACAGAAGCTGAAAGATAGCTGTTTGGGTGTGAAATTGGGTGACATAAAAGTTAATTGTCTGCTGTATGCTGATGATGCAGTGCTTATTGCACCATCAGAAGCAGAACTGCAGGCATTAGTCACGTGTATGAAAGAGGAATGTGAAATTAAAGGTCTCCGTTTGAATGCTAATAAAACTAAGGTTCTGGTATTTGAAAAGGACGAAGAGAGAACGAAATGTGAAATATGGGTAAATCAGGAATGTCTAGAACAGGTAAATGAAATTGTATACTTGGGAAGTGCTTTCAGCCGGGATGGAAGATGTGATTTAGATGTGGATAGGCGTGTCGCTGCCGGAAACAAAGTCAATGGTGCCCTGAATGCATTAGTCAAAAGGCAAGGCGTGGTGAAGAGTGCACGCCTTGCAATACATAACGCAGTGTTGGTACCGACTTTGTTATATGGCAGCGAAACCTGGGTATGCCAGAAGAAGCATAAAAGCAAGTTGAATGCAGTAGAGATGCGATCTCTTCGTAAAATGTGTGGCGTTACCATAGCCGACCGAAAGCGAAACGAAGAGATTCGCAATATGGCAGGATTGAAAGATGACCTTATCACAAAAATTGATAGGGGCGTACTCCAATGGTTTGGGCACGTTGAACGAATGAGTGAAGACCGAATGGTGAAGAAAATATATAGAGCGAAAGTAAATATTAAAAGGTGTCGAGGTAGACCGAGACTAACTTTCGAAGACCATGTGAGCAAATTGCTCGAAGAGGGGAGGGTCAAGAGTACTCGGATACCTAGACGTGCATGTATGAAGAAGTTAATGAACCTGAAAGAAGCGAAAGAGGTATGTAAGGGTCGTGACACTTGGCGATCTGTTCTCTCTGGCTACCCCATTAGGGATTGTGCGTGACGATAAGTAAGTAAGTAAGTAAGTATTAAATGGGTACTTAAACCACATTAAATAAGTATTTAATGTGGTTTAAGTACCCATGCACCAATTTCTGAATATAGATTTATCTGTACAATCATCAGCTACAGAAATAGAAAAAGTCATAAACATAACATAAACACTCACGCCTGTCACCCAGAGGGGTAGGCAGAGACTACGGACTTCCATTTGGCACGATCCTGACATACCTCTTTCGCCTCTTTTACATCCATATATCTATGCATACATGCTCGTCGGTTAAGGGTACTTCTAAGAAAAAGTCACTTTTTTCATTTACCACTGGTTCGAAAAAAACACCTCTGTCCTGGGAAGAATTGGCAAGAAACCCAGCGGGACTAATTTTTTAAAATGATAAAATTACACATAACACAATAGTGACTGATTTTTGCAATTTATTCATTACAGATATTGTTGAAACACAACAGCTAAACGATACGCAAGATTCTTCTCAAGAAGTATTGGGTGCAAAAGAAGATTCTGTGCATCAACTTCAACAAGTTAAAGGTTCCAAAAGAAGGATTTCACCTCTTCTGGTATCTGATATCACACCGAAAAAAAAAGATTTGTTTAACTGAAACAAAAAAGAAAAATATAAATAGCATCAGTGCTTCAATAATAAAAAGAAAAAACCAGAAGCAAATGAATGAAGATACCATAACTACAAAAAAATTAGAAATATTGGAGGTTCAACTTGAAAATGAACATATGAAATTAGAAAAAAACAAAATTTTACTGGATCTTGATATTGAGTTGAAGCGGAATCTTTTAGAAAATTCTAAAACGGACTTAGAATTAAAAAAGAATCTTTTAGAAAATTCAAAAATGGACTTAGAATTAAAAAAGAAGAATTTTAATTTATAATTGCTAAATCAAAATTCTTATTTTAAAGTCCATTTTTACACTTTATAAAAGATTTTCTTTAGCACTCTATATCAAAATCCAGTAATTTTTTTTATATTTTTGTTATTTGATGATTTCATATTGATGTTGAAATCTTCAATATTTGTAATGTTTGGTGTTTATTAATTAAAACTCTTGTTTATAAATTCTATTCTCTATATTTTTACATGGCCAAAGTATAATAAATTAAAATTCTTATAAAGTCCATTTTTGCAGTTTATAAAAGATTTTCTTTAACTCTATATCAAAATACAGTAAATTTTTTGTTTTTGTTATTTGATAATTTCATATCGATGTTGCATCTTCAATATTTGTAATGTTTTGGTTTTTATTAATTAAAACTCTTGTTTATAAATTCTATTCTCTATATTTTTACATGGCCAAAGTATAATAAATTCATTTAGTTTTATATTAGTATTTTGTTATAGTTTTTATTTATTAAAATTCTTGTTTATATTTTATATTCACTATATTTTTACCAGAAATACAAATAAAATATACATACACAAATTTGTTTTTATTAACATAATACATTATTGATACATGGGAGCAATGCTGCAGATATGTTATAATTATAGCACTATAGGTCAGTTCTACTGGGGAAAGACATGCCCTCACCAAATACTAGTTTGAATTAACAGCTAAATATGCTGCTGTTTCGTTTGGTGAGCATTACGAAATTGCTCTGAAATAAAGCGGAGACCCTTTAGGCATTCCATCTTACTCCTCAACGGTGACAATGCATCTGCATTTTGATTCCTAATAGAGGATAGATGTAGATGTCTAGGGGCCCCTGCATCCACTTACCATCAGATGGAACATATATGCTCCTTTGCTTTTTCTGCTGCTTTATTACATTCAACATTGTGTAAATTGAGCTTTAGAGATATTAACAAAAGAAAAATTTTACCAACCTAAAATATTGTTCCACTAATAAACGACGAAAATGGTTTCCTTCACAGGGAAGATGTTGTTTAATTGATTCTGTAATATCTTCTTCCGAAGCGGAATCAATTGCCAGAGTATCACTTCGCTGTAGAGCTATATTGTGTAACACGGCTGTTGCAACAATCACAGCTAACATATGATCCAATTTTAACCTTAATTTTTGAGAAAGGCATGGAAATCTTCTTTTCCACACACCAAATGTCCTTCCAACTGTATTTCTGGTCTTGATTTGTGCTTCATTGTAGAGTTTTTCTGCATTTGTAGCTGGGTTTAAAAAGTGTCATCATGTAGCGTCCACAAGAATATGCACTATCTCCAAGGAGGTGACCATCTATCTCGTTGTTATTCAGGCATGCTCGGAGGAATGAGTTATTAAAAACTGTACTGTCATGTGTTGATCCATGCCAGCGGGCATCTATGTCACAAATTTGCAACTTTGCATCACACACAACTTGTACATTAATAGAAAAAAAACCTTTTCTATTTCTAAATAATTCTGCTTGCTCACCTCCAGGAGATTGAATAGGTATGTGTGATCCATCTACACAACCAATTACATTTGGAAATCCTGCGATATCAAAAAATTGTGCTTTTACTTCTCTTAGGTCTACAACATTTGTCATACTTATATAACTCCTTGCTAGTTTGGCTATTTCCTTACTTACTTTATATACCACTCTGGATACAGTAGTTTTGTGAACATTAATGTCATCACCAATTACTATTTGGAAAGTACCGGTAGCATAAAATCGTAATGCTATGAAAATTTGTTCTAACACAGACAATGTATATTTCCGATGCATAATGGGTGCTAGAGCAGAGCTGATGGTATCACTTAGGTGTATAACAGTATTCTTATCAAAGTGATATCTCAATTGAAATTCTTCATCCGTAAACATTTCGAAAGGATTTCTCCTATGTCTTAAGTTTCTGGGTACTGATATACTAGAAATAAACTCCAGTACTTCCAAATCAGACTCGGAAGAGCTACTCGTATTCATTGCATTTCTAATTTTGTCTCTTTAATATTTAAGTACTTAGCGCTCACTGGCAATTTATTTTAATAATAACACGATATAACCTAAAAGTTGATGCAGTTTGCTTTAATTTAAACGTCAAATAAAGTTATGGACTTATGGAACCGATAAACGGCACTGATTGGCCAGTTAAATTAAACTTAGCTTAAACGGAGTTTATCTTCCATTGCGATGTTCAGAAACGCATTTTCATAAGTTATCGAACCAATAGCGCTAACGAATAGATAAACTGCCGATAAAAGTACCTCCGAAACCGGCCATAAAAGATTCAAACGACTATGTGTTTTATTTATAAACCTATATTTAAAGGGCTTCAGATTGAATTTTGGTAACAAGCCCATTCTCAACGGAAAATAGCCATCTGCGCATCTGGATTATATTGCCCCGGTGTAATACTACTGCTACTGAGAATTTTGTGACAGAAAAACCCAATAAATGATTCTTGTCCCGACTCAGGTTTCGAACTTGGGACCACATGATCAGCAATTGCGTTTACGACCATTAGACCAAGAAGGCAGTCAAAAGTGTTAAAACTATAATAATTTTAAAGTTTAAAAGAGTCAAAAGTGTTAAAACTATAATAATTTTAAAGGCATCCCGCTCTGAGGAAAAAATTGACGGTCACTAAAAAGCCGGGCTTTTTATCTCCATACTAATTGCTATTTATACAATCGTAGTTATGTTTCATTATAGAACATTTTGCCACAGGTTAGAAAGGGAGCAATCGCCTTCTCGAAAGCCCGGTAAAAAGCCCACGTGTGCGAGGGAGACAACCAATGGCTCAATTCAACTCTCCTTATATGTATGACAGCAGTATTCGTAAGGCTACGAGGTCGAACAGAGTGCGCGGGAAATTTGAAATAGTTTGAAACAGTTTACTAGTTATTTTATTACTTGATATAATTGATTGATTCATCTTAATGAGGCAAGCCGGGCTTCTGGGCTTGTATAGACCCTTCGCCACTGCTATCTACTGTAAAGGTGTCTCGCTACCTTTCATACGGAACAAGGTTCAAAAGTCAGTTGACGACCTAGGAGCTTGGTTCAAAAAATGGCGCATCGATGTGAACCCGCAGAAGAGCTCCGCCGTTCACTTCGATTATAAACGACGCCGTCTCAAAAACACTCCACCAATACGTATGCTAGGGACCCCTGTCCACTGGCATACGTCTGCCAAATATTTAGGTGTCACTCTAGACACAAGGCTCACTTTCAGGCCCCACGTCAAAAGAGTAACCCGTCACGCACGTTTTTACCTGAGTAGGCTCAACAGTATACAAAATGAGCTTCTTATATTGATTTAAAAATGTCTACATTTTCGTGTTAATATCTAAATAAATAAGTAAATAAATCATTTTTTATTTTTCTCTTCACAAAGGTATATAATTTCACATTATTTCGCAAATAATACGATTGTAGATAATTTTGACCTTTGTGAGAGACTGGTGTCCATACTAGGGTAATCCCTGTGTTATAGATCACCAGGCCCTCACCCTAACGGATAGTACGTATTACATTTTCAAAAATACTACAAGAGAAATACAAAATAGGAAATATTTCAACAAGGAAAGATTCTATATGTTTTTCTAAAGTTATTTCTATGTGTATAATAGTGTGAATGTGTGTGTGTGTGTGTGTGTGTGTGTGTGTGTGTGTGTGTGTGTGTGTGTGTGCATGTGTGTGTGTGTGTATGTGTGTGTGTCTGTGTGTGCGTGTGTGTGTGTGTGTGTGTGTGTGTGTGTGTGTGTGTGTGTACACTCATTTGTGTAGGGTTATGTGTTTTTAGGATAATACTCTCAGTAAATTTTCAGCAGCCATATAATCGATAGTTAGCAACCACTTTTGTAATTTTTTTTACATGCATGTTTTGGTAGAGAGTAAATTGACAAAAGTTTATTTAATTTATTATAAAGGTAACCTCCCAGGAAGCAAAAATGCTTATGCGAAAATTTTGTCTTTAGAAGCTTACTGGGACAAACTACATATTTCCTTCTTTTGTCATTATTATAGGAGGACTCATACTGTATAAGAGAATGTTGTAGCAGCGTAGTGTGCAATATAAACAGTTTACGAACAGATAAGACATTACAATGTTGATAAAGGTCAGTTGTAGGACAACGGAATGGAAGAGAATTGCTAACTTTTAATAGTGCCCTCTGAGCCCTTTCTAGTTGCAATATGGTCGTTTTAGGTGCTCCTCCCCAGATAGTAATGCAATATGTCAACAATGACTGGCATAGTGCAAAATATACCATTTTTCTTACATTAAAATCTGCAACACGACGCAGATTTTTAAAAATATAAATTAACTTACGTATCCTTGTACTTAAGAGGCCAATATGAAGGTGAAAGCTTAGGGTGTTATCTATCATTACGCCAAGATATTTTATGCAATTAGTTCTAGACAGGGTAGGACAGGAGCAAGGGCTTTCAATTTGGGAGCAGCAGTGAGCTGTAATGTGAAAGTATTCTAACTCAGATACATTGATGTTTTGGGTAGTAAATGCTATGTATTTAGTTTTATCG